>JAFIDM010019620.1:0-54771 GCA_023159025.1 Thereuonema tuberculata
AACATCCGCGACAGGAATCGAACCTGCAACCTTCTGATCTGAAGTCAGACGCCTTATCCATTAGGCCATGGGAACTACAACTGTCCTCAAATTTTTTTTTGGACTTATCTGTCAAAACTGAACTGACTTTGACTGAAAAGTAACAATTGTAATAAAAAAGAAAGTCAAAAAAGAAAGAAGCAGTACTTCATTAGGTAGAATACTGAGAAATCACTATTTGTAATTTAAAAACCACTGAAAAGTATCAATTGGATTAAAAAAAGAGTCAAGAAAGAAAGAAGCAGTATTTCTATTATCTAGAATACTGAAAAATCTTTATTTGTAACTCAAAAACCATCATTATTTGTAACTCAAGCACCACTCAAAAGTATCAATTGGAAAGAAAAAGAGAGTCAAGAAAGAAAGAAGCACTATTTCTATTGGATAGATTACTGAAAAATCACTATTTGTAACTCAAAAAGCTAGGATCACATCAAAGTCAAAAAACTAACGATAAATTTGCGGCTCTTCAACCAAGATGAACGAGAGTGTCGATAACATCAATCGAATGATAAGTCTAAGAATACAAGGAGAGACTACAGAGCATACAAGTGCGAATAAAATTGATACTTCTGATAATCCAGCACACGAACATCTCTATCTGTTCGAATATCTGAATGAATTGAATCTCAGCGGTATTCCTCAACATCGTTTGTCACTGAAGAGTGGATCTCCAATAATATTGTTGCGAACATCAATCCCAAGTTTGCATACTGCAATGGAACTCAACTTAAATGCCGTTCATTCGATAATGATCTCTAAGAAACCGAAATTATAACAGGAACTCACAAAGGAGATTCTGTTTTCATCCATAGGATGTCTATGCAACCATGCGATAATCTACTTCCATTCACTTTCACAAGAAAACAATTTCCGATCAGACCTTCTTATGCGATGTTTATCAATAAAGCTCAAGGGCAAACTCTAAATAAAGCTGCCATATATTTGGAAAACATTATCTTCACTCACGTACAACTTTGTCTTTGAGTCACAATTCAACAGAATATGGTTATCTTCACTCTAAAGAATAGTCACAATGAATTTGTCGCGAAGAATTTCGTATACAAGTTATGATCTTCATTTATTATCCATATCCATCAACGTCCATCTGAACATCTCTTCTTCAAATATCTATATCGAACAATCTGATGGCCTAGATTAGTAGATAATTTTCACTATTTGTAACTCAAAAACCACTGAAAAGTATCAATTTGAATTGTATAAAAAAGAAAAGAAAAAAAAAAAGAATCACTATTTCTATTAGGTAGAATACTGAAAAATCACTATTTGAAACTCAAATACCATCACTATTTCTAACTCGAAAACCACTGAAAAGTATCAATAGGAATAAAAAAAAGGAGAGTCAAGAAAGAAAGATGCACTATTTCAATTAGGTAGAATACTGCTCAGAAGTTTGATGTTTTAGCTATTAGACCCCGAGGCCTACATTCTAATCTCTATAAAAAATAAAAATATATCATAGATATATGATTTGCACTCTGGTTCTAAATGCAGTCGTAGATTGAGAGAATTTAGACATCAAAAATTAAATTAAAAAAAAATTAATTTTAGTTTTAGTTTCCTTGATGTAATTTGTGTGTGTGTTTTTTAATAAATAAAAAGTTGTTTTCCGTTACATAAGCGAGGCTTCCGGAGCGAAGCGACGGGTAGCCGACTAGTTTTATATTAATATTTCAAATTTTAAAAATTTCGATAATTTTAAAAATATTTTTTCTTTGTTTTTTTTTTTTCAAAAAAAATTAAGCGCTCTATTCGTTATTTTCAAGTTATTCATAAGAGAATTTTCAAGTTGCAATCCATTGTCTTACTCAAATTGAAAATATCTGGCTGTCTATTATGCATCGATTTGGAGCCCCCCTCCCGGAAAAATATCTTCTCTAAAGTTTTCAATAAAACACTTCAGCATTCATTCAGGCTTTATCAATCCACTGCTGGAGGAAGGCCTCTCATACATCTCCATCTTTTAAGATCAGCAGCTTTACTTCTCCATCTCTTCCCCGGAAACTTTTCAATCTCATCCATCCATCTTCCCTTTGATCTTCCCCTTTTCCTTTGACCTGTGGAGGGTTTCCAAAACGTGGTCAGGCTCTTCCAGTATTCTCTAGTCTTTCTGGCCAGGTGTCCTGCCCACCTCCACTTTGACTTCTTTAGACATATTAGTGCGTCTTTTATTTAGATCTGTTGTCTGATCCACGTGTTTCTCTTCCTGTCTCTCAATGTTATATTTATCATGCTTCATTCCATTCGTCTCTGAGAATTTTTAATCTTATTCCCTTTGGTTTTTAGTTATAGTTCAGGTTTCCCGGCATATGTTAACACAGGCAGGATACACTGGTTGTAGGCTTGTCTTTTTAAACTTATATCTGCTTTAAAAATATACCCCATTTTCCTTAAAGTTGAATTCTGCTTTTGATTTCCTTTTCTATCCCTCCAATAATCTGCAATATTTGTCCTAGATAGTTAAATGTTTCTACAATTTCAATATCTTGATTTTGCAACTGAGTACTCTTTGGTTCCACAAATTTGTTGAACATTAACTTGGTTTTTTTCTTCGTTATTTTTAATCCTATGACTTTGCTTTCTTGGTTTATATTTATTAACATTTTCTCAAGCTGCTTGGGATTTCTTGATATAATTACTACATCATCTGCATATCTAAGATGGGAAATCCTGTTTTGATTTATTTTAATACCTTCCCGTTTCCAGTTTAATTTGTTGAAAATCAGATCAAGTGCAGCAGTAAACAACTTTGGGGATAGGGAATCGCCTTGTCTGATTCCCTTTTCTAGGTGTATGGTTCCGCTGATTTCATTTAGAGTAAAAGTTGCTCTTGCCCTGTTGTCAATATTTTGAATCAAATCAATGTATGTTCTCTCTATTTCTAGTTTGGATAAGCATTCTACTATTGCCTCGGTCTTGATGGAATCAAATGTTTTTTCAAAGTCAATAAAAGTCAAGCAGAAAGGTCCGTGAAAGGTCTTGGTTTGTTTTTTTATAAGTTGTCTTAATGTATGTATATGGTCTATTGTAATGTATCCTTTCCTGAATCCCACTTGTTCTATTGGTTGGCCATTGTCTAATGCAGGAGTAAGTCTGCTGGTAATTATTTTGATAAAAATCTTCTATAAACTGAAAAGTAGAGTCAATGGTCTGTAATTTTTTATTTCTTTCCTTTGTCCTTTCTTAAAGAACAGTATTAATTTGGCATTATTCCAATTTTCTGGGATTTTTCGTTCTCTCAAACATAGATTGTATAGAGAGGATTGTATGGTTCCGCTGATTTCATTTAGAGTAAAAGTTGCTCTTGCCCTGTTGTCAATATTTTGAATCAAATCAATGTATGTTCTCTCTGTTTCTAGTTTGCACACGCATTCTACTATTGCCTGGGTCTTGATGGAATCAAATGCTTTGTCAAAGTCAATAAAAGCCAAGCAAAGAGGTCTTTGGAATTCCGTTTGTTTTTCTATAACCTGTCATAATGTATGTATATGGTCTATTGTAGTGTATCTTTTCCTCAATCCCGCTTGCTCTATTGGTTGGCCATTGTCTAATGCAGGAATAAGTATGCTGGTAATTATTAAAAATAGCCATCCATAGGCTGGTAATTATTTTGGTAAAAATCTTGTATAAACTGAAAAGTAGACTCATTTGTCTGTAATTTTTTTTCTTTCCTTTGTGCTTTCTTAACGATCAGTATTAGTTTGGCATTATTCCAATTCTCTGGGATTCTTCGTTCTCTCAAAAACAGATTGTATAGAAAGGCTAAAATTTCCATTAGTTTATCTCCTCCCATTTTTATTGTTTCTATTTCTATTTCTACAAAGTTCGTTATATTCTATTCTGTACCTGTCATTTATATCTTTCTTAAACTCTCTTCTTTTCTTTAATAGGTCTAAGGTATTTTGAGATAATTTATTTATCTTCGTTCTTTTTTCATTTTTTATTACCTTTTTTTGCCTTCGACAGTGTATCTGTTATATGTTTATTTAGTTCTTCTATATCATCTGTGGTTTTTTTCCATGATTGTTTTGTTTATTTCAAGTTCAAGTTTTGCTCTGTTGAGTACTCTGCATGGGGGTATTTTCTTCTTTTTTATGAGCTTAAATCTTTCCCAGTGAGTGTTTATCACCACTCTTGATCTTACCAATCTATGCCTGTATTAAATCTATGTAATACTGTGATGTCTTTAATTATCTGATTTTTATTACTCAATATGCAGTCAATTTCATTTTTTGTTTTTCCGTCGGGACTTCTCCAAGTCCATTTAGCCTTTGACTTTTTTCTGAAGAAAGTGTTCATGATGTATAGGTTGTAGTTGCTGGCAAAGTCCAAAAGCAATTCTCCTCTGTTGTTCTGTTGGGCTAAACCGTACCTTCCTGCTGAATCATGATAGTAATCTCCTTCTCCTACTATAGCATTGAAGTCTCCAATGATCATAATAAATTCTTCCGTATTGCTTGACAAGGTTCTTCCAAGGTCTTTATAGAATGATTCTATTTCATCTTCTGATAACAGGGATGTTGGTGCATAAATTTGTGTTGGAAATTTTGGAGTTTTAGAAAGTCTAAAATCAAAATGGAAATTTAAGAAACGAGCTTTGAAATTGTTTATTACTTGAAAGTAAAATTTAATTATTAATTCAAGTTTTAAGAGTGACATAGAAAATAAATTACACAGGAAGTGTAATCCCGCAGTTACGAGTTTGAGTTGCCAAGGGAACAAAAGAGCAACAACACAGAAAGAATAACATGGCAGCCTGCATAGATGTCTGAAATAGCTGTTGACGCTATAGACATATTTAAATAAGTTCCAATAACTGTAGAAATCTGTTATTTGAGAATGATAAAGTTAAAGGTTAACTTAAGTCAAAGTTTGTATTAGTTGTAAAGTTAAATTATTGCAGAATTAAATGAATCCAAGGTAATTGTCGTCGAAAGATCGATTAGGCTTAATTATGGTAATCCTTCGATCCATTGGTAAGAGAAGTGATCCGGAAATAGAAAGCATGAGATCAGAACTTCGGAGTACCAAGACGATTCATCGCAGACGGAATTTATCATGGATTTTGATAAATTATCTACGTACACAGAAAATGTGAGTACGTTCCATTGTGTTAGAACACCGACATGTTAGGGAAATGAACACAAACAAGTTGGAAAAACACAAATGAAGAAATATATAGGATTCAAGAAACAGCTACATACTTTAGGACAACATCAAAGAATACAGAACTTTGAATTAAATTCATCGATCTATTTTGGAGTTAGGAATTTAGGGAACTTCAACAAAGTAATGAAAGATTAACACGTGAACAATTTATTTTGGGAGTTGGAAATTCACGGAACTTCAAATTGATGAAAGATTAACAAATGAACAATTTATTTTGGAGTTAGGTATCTAGGAAACTTCAGAATGATAAAAGACTTTAATTGGTGAAACGTTGACAATAAATGTAAAATATATTTGATGATCTTAGGTAGATAAATATATTTATCAACAGTTTTATTAATTAAGTCATAAGATGAAAAAAACGTTCAATGATTGCTATAATCGTTGAGGATAAGAAAGTAGTTATCAAGAACATTAACACAGAAATAAGATGTTGTGTTCTCTATTGTGATTAGCCATAGTTTAATTCATACAAGTGAAAGACTTAATACTAGGAGCTAAAACAGATAGCTTAGTCAGAAGATTACTTGTGGAGAATTAAGGCTACCTACTTGATAAAAATCACCTTTGGGAAAGAAAAGGATTTTATTTATGAAGATAAGAAATTAATGAACTGAACTTTGCTAGAACTGAAATCCCTTGATATAGTAAATGAACTTCTAATGAATGAGATTACAAGCAAGAATGTAAATCTGTACCAAGATTAAAAGTTATAAATGTTTTTGTTTAATACTAATGCGATTTCTTTTATTCTTTTATTCCCACTGGCTTACCATTACTCTAAAGTCATAAGCATGTTTTAAAAGTATTTACCTCTGCTTAAAAGGATTATAATATTTCCTTTTATTCAATTTTAATAAGGTTATGAAATTTATTTCATCAATTTGGATAAGTTTGATTTTGTATTTTTCATTTAGTTTATTGTCAATTCCGCTATTCTGTTACTGATTTCTCTAAAATTTGATGGGTTTTTTTTTGTTTGACAACAAATCCTATTCCAATAGTTCTCTGTGTTGTTTCCCTGTAGCTGTAGAATTTGACCACTTTTCAAAAGTTTTCAGGTCTTCCCCTTTTCTTTTCGTCTCTCATGCCCCTATAATATCCCATTTTATTTCTTTAAGTTTAATTTCGAATTCAGCCAATCTGTTTTCTCCACTTAATGTGAGGCAATTATATGTGCCAATGTTAAGCACTATTTTGTTTTTATCATAATGGATGTTGTTTAGTTTCCCTTGCTTTACATCTGGATCCGTCCTCCTGTACAGGTTTAGGTGCGGCCCTTCATATAGGGATACAGTAGTCACGTTTGACTGTTGCCCATTTTGACCTTGGCTTATACGACCTTTCTTCTTTCTTACTGGCATCTTGTTTGGGGGGGTTGAAAGTCTAACCTCCCACGCTGACTTCAACTGCGTACTGGGAGATGCATTTTATCCTTAACTGCTAGGGTTAATAATATAGGCTGCTCCTGACATGGAGAACAGACGCCTTTTGCTACCGCTCCATTGGAGTACAGACGCAGTAGGATGTGCTACCGTTGGTCCGTGATAGGATTCATCCGCCAGCTTCTTCAACAGTTTCACCAGTTTTCATTTATTTGTTGAAAAATCAAAACTCATTAAAATTATTGAAAGTAAATATTTATTACGCCGCTGCCGCTACAACAACTGTTCAGAGTATTGATGGTTTTATTTCAACCATAAACTTATCTTTCAATTCTTGATACCATCACAGAAAATTCAAATTACCAGAATTCCTAAATAGATTTTATAAAAACATTCAGAATAAACTTAAATATTTATTACTTTTATAACTGTAAACCAATATCATCTTTTTAATTGTACTCTTAGTAATTTCATGATCATTTATTCATTCGAAACAAATAAAGTGAAAACGAGGCTTATTAGTTCAAAGCAGAAATCAAAATGGAAATTTATTAAAAAGACGAGCGAATTCAAGCAAACCTATTTTAAAGCTGATAAAGTATAATTTATGATAATAATATATTTCTATTATAAGAAATTCTGCAATTCCAAGGAAATTCATTTTTAATTTAGTAAGAAAAGCATAGTATGAAATTTGCATTATTATTTTTTGGTAAAACATTCAGCAATCTTTGTTTTTCCTATTTAAATACGTGGTTACTTTCGCTACTTGTCACTTATTAGCCAGAATAGAATTAGATTTAATCATACATCTAAGAAATGTTAAATTAACATCAATTTAATATACTTTTTTGCAATATTGCTTAAAATAAAAATAAAATCTTAGCTAAAAATTTGCTATTGTATATTGTAATTTCTTGGTTTCGTATTTTTTAAAAGATTATTAGTAACTACTAGTTGGAACATAAAAAACAATAAATCTGTCTTTACGAATTCATTGCTCCAACGCTTTTTAGAAATGAATTCTGAATGTTTTAAAGGATCCTCTTTGACAGACCATGTTGCCCCTTTGTGAGCGTTGAAGATATAGGTCCCAATACTTACCAGACCATCGCGATGAAATTGTTATTTTGACACCTCTCTGGTTCCCGTGGCTTAGTACACGTCTTCAGGTGAAAATATGCACAGAATTGAGCCAGCTTCTCCTATACAGCATCTACATCAGTGACCATCGGGCCCTCTTCAAACAAATAAACCAAATTTATGTATCTATATAAATTGGCCATAAATTTCAATCAACCTTAATTCAAATCTATTTTATTTTTAAAATTTGTATTTAGTTTTTTTTGGTCAATTTGTATATCTATATCCTTACTTTTGGTATTTGGAAATCTATAAAAGTTATGTTGTTCAAAAAAAGTATAAGGTGATCCCGATTTGAATCCCACTACCCCGTAAATCAGTTTTAGTTGCGATGTTCCGTTATTTTATATATAACCAATTATCCTGATAATATTATTCATCTTCTTTAACCTCCAACTTCTTCAACAACAATATTCTAATCAGCTCCTTTTCTCACGTTTACTAAAAGGAAAAGAAATACAACATCTCTTCTTCCGAAAATATTTCGGAATAATAACAAATATGAAATTTGAAGATTAAAACCTGTGTATCATAATCAAAGAACGTAAAACTTCGGTATGATGTATGATACACATATCATTATTACACTTTACTATTAGAAACATTATTATAAATAAACAATTTTCTACATTTCAAAAATAAAATTTTTCATATTTTAAATACTTAAGATCTTCCATAATAAATGTCCAAATTCCCCAATCAACGTTTTCATATAAAGTTCCAATATCACTGGTTTAGATATAAAGTTCCAAATTCACCTATCAACGTTTTGATCTAGATTTCCAATATCAATGACCAATTTTTGATCCAACCTTTGAAAATAAATTCCAATGTCACATTTTGAAGAAAACGTCTGTTTATAGAAAAGAAACTTTTTCTAGAATCACTTTGAATTTCAATTCACTTTGCACAAACAAATGTTGAGATGTGATTTCTTATATTTTAAATGTTGCATGTTAATAAAATTGTTGTTCATTACATTTCTTGCTTTAAAAATCAATATTTAACATGGTTTTCCTTACACTTTCACCATATTTTTTTTCCTCAAATTGAAAAACATCGCGTAATTTCCCCACCCACCCTTTTTTTGTCAAAATATTGACGAAAAAAAAGGGGAAATTATGCGAGTAAATACGGTAACTGCTGATATCTGGAAGAAACCAGACTATCTTTAAAACTCCTGATATCAAAAAATGTTACAGCTGTCAAAAATAATAATTTTAACTATTTTACGGCTTACCATTGTCATCAAACAGGACATAAAGTAAATATTGATAATGTTAGGATTTAGCTGAGTCTAAAGTGATTTCATCAGGAAATGCAAGGAATCATTACTTATTGTAACTCAAAATTCTTATAAGAATTGTATATCTGTCAATAACATTTACGAATATAGCTTTTGTAAAAATCATAGGATGTTGATTGGGAAAAATTAATTACAAAAAATAGTGTTTTGAATATACCACGTTTTTAAAAAGGACTAAAAACTATAAAATAATTTTTCCTAGCCGCATACAGATAGTTTTGAAAAATTGTGATTGTACAGTTTTAATAGCTATGAAAATACTTGTAAGATTTAAAAAAAAATGTGGGGTGCATGCAGTAGATAAATGAGATTGTATAGATGGAGTGTATATTCTCCTGCAATAGATAATAATTGAGATGGTATCAATAGAATGAATATTATCTTACAATAGAAAATAGTTCAGATGGTAGGGATGGAGTGTATATTATGTTGCACCCCACGTTTTTGGTTTTTAATCTTACAAGTATTTTCGTAGCTACAAAAACTGTACAATCACAAATTTTCAAGACTATCTGTATTGTGTTAGGAATCTGTAAGGGGCTAGGAAAAATTATTTTATACTTTTTAGTCCGCGTTTCAAAAACGTGGTATATTAAAAAAACTATTTTTTGTAATTAATTATTTTTTGCTTTTTAGTCTTGAGTGTATGATATTTTTCAATCGATTTTAAACAGTTTGATGAGATTAAGTAAATACGATATCAGTTAGTTGTTTAAAAAACATAAAATTGTCACTGGTTTTAAATAAATTATGATTTTTAGATCCGTATCAATTCGCATTGGATCTCCCCCACCTTCTCCCTCCTAGTCGGTTCTTCTATTGCAAAATAAAAAAACGAAAGGTCTTTTCCGATACGCAAATTTTTCAATTTGGGGAAAGGCGCTCAGTAAAGATACAAATGAAAATTTTACTTGAAATTAATTGAAAAATCGTATTTTAAATAACTAACAAAACATTAACAAAACGAAAGATAAATTTACTTTTTATTTTTTTTCCAAACATGAATTGAAGTCCGCTCACATTGTCATCATGCCGACTTAAAAAGACCTAACACGGCAATAAAACAGTCACATTCCGGAAAAGAAAACATCGTATTGATAAAAATGTTTTCTCGAAAGACATCTTACAAAACGAATACAAGTTTGCTTTTTATTTTCTTAACACATGTAAATAACAATCACTGAATGGTTGTCTCTTACAGACTTCGATATTTGAACTACAGGATGAGTTTTTATTTTTCCTTTTAACAAAACGAAATATAACATTCTTTTTATTTTTTCCAAACACATAAAAAAGTCGTAATCTATGACTTTACTGTGAATTTTTTCACTGTGGTTTTGTTTATTCAGATGCATTGCCTTAATGTTACATTTATGTAGTGAATAGGATTTACTTTTGTAAGTTGAGTTTTTTCCTAAAGTTTTTTAAGTAATTTGAACAAAAATATAATATTCAATTTTTCTTTTCGGAGATCATTTTTTTTTTCCAAACTTCGTTTAAGTAATTCGGACTTTGTAATTTTGTATCAAAAGTTTATTAAAAGTGATATTAATCATTTTTTTTTCTTTTCAGTTTGTACCGAAACGTTGTAGTAAGTTAAAACTTCTCAATAAACAAAGTTAGAATCGAAAGTAAATGAACTTGATAAAAAAAATAGAGAATTCATATTTCTTTTTTAAATTCTTTAATTTTATTCAGATTCTACCAAAAACGATGAAGAAAGTGAATGTTTCTCAATATATAAAGTTAAAATGTAAAGTTAGAAAATAAACAGGTTTATTTTAATCTCTTTATTTGGTTAAGTCTTCAAAAGAGATGCAACTTAACAGAACTAATTAGCGCAATAATTTAATGAAATGTATTTTAATTTTAGTGAACTCTGATCTGATTAAACGAAATATAAGAAAAATAAGAATTTGGCTCAGGTGTCTATTATTGAAGTATGTATTGACGTTTACAACTAAAGTATTAGACGCTCATGTAAATAAAAAAAAACAAGCGTGATAATACGAAACACATAAAAAAATCACTTATTTGTAAAAAAAGTAAAGTCAATTATTTATAAAATAACAACAACAACAACAACAACAAAAACTCACGAATTTCATTTCCTTTTCTTTCCATTTCTTTGCTAGCATTTCATTTTTTTAATTTTCGTTGGTCTTAATTGAAAACGAAGTCAATATAGTTAAAAACTAATTTTATTTTGTAACATTTGACGAAAATAACAATGAACTTTATAATTTCTGTCTCAGTATAATTTTTGAAAACTTCCTTTTTTCGATTTGGCCTATTTAATTCTGTATTTATTTATTTATTTATTTATTTATTTATTTATTTATGTTAGTGTGAAACTGCCTATAAATTTATTATTTCAAATATTATTTCGCTAATTTTGAAAACATTTATGTTTTTGTTTTTTAAAAAACGAAGCGATCTATTCACTATTTGAATGGAAGAGAATTTCCAATTTACAATCATGTGACGTCATGCTCAAATAGAAAATATCTTACTGTTTACTACGCAGCGATTTGGACCCATACTGGAAAAATATCTTCTCTAAAGCTTTAATGGATTGTATTAATATCTTTCAGAACAGATTTTTTTTTTTTTGAAAAATCCAAAATTATTAACAAATTATTGCGAGACATGCAAATTAGAATGCAGTCGCTACAACATGTGTTAAGAGTTTTGATGATTTTATTTCAACCATAAACTGATCTTTCAATTCTTCAAGCCATCAGATAAAATTGAAATTAACAACATTCCTAAACAGGATTTCTAAAAAACATTCACAATATATTCGAATATATATTACCTTTACTACTGTAAACCAATATCATCTTTTTAATTGTACTATTGGTAATTTCATGATCATTTGTTCAATTGGAAACAAATAAAGTGAAAACGAGGCTTATTAGTTGAAAGCAGAAATCAGAATTGAAATTGACTAAAAAGACGAACGAATTCAAGGAAACCTATTTTAAAGCTGGTAAAGTATACTTTATGGTAATAATATATTTCAAGTACAATTCTTTGAAAATATCAATATATTATCCTTTTATATTATTTCTCAAAGATATTTTGGTATCGGTACGCCATAACTCCCCTCATACTTCATCAAATTTGAAACATTATTTTATAGATTATATTTCTGCTAATGACGGAAAATAAATAAATTGTTTAAAATTTTTGATTTCGTTAAAAAACTTTATTTTAAAAACCTTTTTATAAAAATGTAGACATGCTTTAACTTATCTTTCGAAAGCGAAACAACATTTCAAGTAATGCTATAGCATCGTAAACTTCAAATATATTCTTTTTTGAATAAAAATGCACTTTATAATGATATTTCGTCGTATATTTAATAAGAACATGTATAGAAGAAACAAAGATTTATTCAAAAATAACTATCGTTATAAATTCCATAACAGACCCTAACATCCATATACTTCAAAATCCATATACAATATTTCGAATACATCTTCTCGAACATTCTTCATCAGGTAAAATTAATATAAAAGGGGAAAACCTTCAAGTCATTCCTCCTTTACATGATGAAAAGCTTAATTCTATTAAACAAAATAAGCATATTATAAAATGAAACAATTTTACCTGATGAAGAATGTTCGAGAAGATGCATTCGAAATATCTTATATGGATTTTGTAGTATATGGATTTTTAGTCTGTTATGGAACAAAGATTTATATTTTAATAATTATAAATGATTTATTACATAAAAAACATAAAAAATTTGTCAACTTCTCATATATTATTTCTCAAAGGTGGTTTTTTTTTTTTTTTTTTTTATTTCCCTTAATGCTTCATCGAAATCATTGATTGAGATATCATTTTGAAGATTATATTCACCTCTAATAAAAAATAAACAAATTGTTTAAAATTAATGTTTTCGTTAAAACACTTATTTTAAAAAATCTATCTATTTTCGTTTATTTATTTTCACATTACCATTCGGTGACTGATCAAGATACCATGCAAATTATCCTTTTTATAAAAATGGAGAAGGCGCCTTCTATTGACAATGTGTTTAACTAACATCCATGACAAAAAAAAATATTTCTCAAAGGTGGTTTTGTTGTTGCGAATTATATGCACGGGTCAACTAGCTTATATTCGTAATATCTTACCTAAATCATAAAATTGGAGAAAATGAATTAACTCTTTAACCTTCTAACTGCATTTCGGGTCTTTATATTCATTTGATTTTTAAATTTTTTGTAACGAAAATAAATATCTTCTTGAAACACGATTAGCATATTTTAAGACAATTCAAATCATATCTATGTTTCAAAAGCTGACAATCTAAGGCATATTTAATTTCAGAAAGATTTTCAAATTTAATTACTTTTGAAATAATATTGATAATTTATAAAAAAATGGGAAACCTTTTAGACAAAGATGATTTAGATTGTAATGATTTTCTAAAAAACAAATTCTGTTTGTTTATGATATTTAAACACAGAAGAGAAGAATATAACTTCCATAAAAGATTTTTAAATTATTAGGAGAAAATAGATAGCAATATTTTCATCTTCCTGAGAAAAGAAATCCTGTATCTTTTTAGCCATTTTTTCTAGCTATGTATTTGAATGATCTTTTTATCAGTTATAGATGTAATCTTCAGAAACTGTGAATTGTATTTTTTATTTTATAATAATTTCTTTCAATGATGTGGATTCAAACTGTAGAATTTTAAATTTCTACATCGGTTTTTTCAAAAATTAAAAGGTCAAATTTCTTTGAAAATAGGGTAAAAATAGAAAAACGATTGTATGAAATTCAGTAGAGAAAAATTACGATTCCGTTTTAGTAACTTTTGAACATCTGAATGCATGTTCTCGAAATTGTTCCGTAATCGTTTCAAATCTAGATAAAAAAACAAACAAATATCAACAGACATCACTCAAAAAAACAGCCTAAAATTTTATTCGTTTCTTTTTTTTTTCTTTTATAGTTTACATTGAAGTCTTGTTAGTATTATTTTTCAATCGCATCAACAAATGCTTTATTTAATTACATAAACATATATTTATTTAGGTATGTCCTGCATGTCTACACTGCGGTGTAGAAGGGCACTGTTACCGGGACTGCAAAGACAAAAATGGTGTAAATATAAATTGCATAAATTGTATAAGATATAATGAACGCTTTAAAACTTCAAGAGAAGTAGATCATAAAGCATCTGATCCCAACCCGATTGCAATTAGAACAAGACAACAAATCGTAGACAAAACAAATTATGGCGAACAAGGATACTGATAAGTTAAAAATAATTCAGTTAAATTTACATCACTCAAAAGCTGCAACCCAAGCTTTAATCTACTTCATGAACATCGAAAACAAAGACATAGCATTAATTCTTGAACCATATATGTATAATGAGAAAGTAGTAGGCGTACCTAGAAATTTTCAAATACTGTGTATTGACACTTCTAAACCCTTAGCCTGCATTATTATTAGAAAACCTAATTTGCCAATTTTACACAGATCTGATCTAACTACAGCATGGTGTGCATTGGCAACATTAGAAATAGGTACTTCAATACAGCTAGCCTCAGTTTACTGTCAGCCTTCCAGGCAGATAGAAGAAAATTTAGAAGAATTAGAGACGATTTTAAACACTATCTCAAAAAACAAATTATTAAGGGGAATAGACTCAAATGCAAGAAGTCCTTTGTGGCATGATGAACTAGAAAACGGAACAGGCAGAGTTTTTAAAGAATTTATTGTCAGCAGTAATTTAATAATTTGCAATGAGCAGAGTGATCCAACATATCAATCAATATTAGGAAGGAGCTGGATAGACATTACTATAGCAGGCATAGATATTACAAATAAGATATCAATTGGCATCTTTCAAATGAAGAAACCTGCTCTGATCATCGAGCAATTCGTTTTGATATCACCACAGATAAGAATTTTATCAACTCCAATGACAACAGATTCAATATCAAACTAGCAAACTGGGATAAATTCAACACAATTCTAAGTATTAGTCTACATGGATGGATCCCCGTAAAACCTGATACCCAAGAAGAAATAGAAACTTACAGTCAACAATTAACAGACATTATCGTCGATACTGCTGACCAATCTATTCCAAAGAAAATACCGTGAAAGAAAGTGGTACCATTGTGGACACCTGAACTAACGTCTTTAAGAAAGACCACTAATAGACTGCGACGAATTTTTCAAAGAGAGAGATGTCAGATAAAACGCTTAGAGGCAAAACAAGAATATCACGATGCCAAAAATCATTATGCGCATGAATTACGAAAAGTTCAATTAATTTCGTGGAAGGAATACTGCAATGGAGTCACAGATCCTTGGAAAAATATATACAGAATCATTTCAAGAAGCGCTGTCGGAAATACAAATATTCTTAACACATTTCATAAAACGGATGGGCAAACCACTTCCACCATACAAACTACTTTAGAAACAATTGTTGAGAACTTAATTCCCCTTGATAATCATGAAAGTGATAACTCGGAGAATGTTAAAATATCAGGAGATGCACTAATAGCAGATTACGAAAATATTACTGAAGAAGAGTTAAAACAAGCTGTCCATTCTTTACATCCACTAAAAGCCCCAGGAGAGGATGGAATATATATTCAAATGATACAGAAAAGTTATCATTTTCTAAATAAATATCTTAGTTGCTTATTCAATAGCTGCTTACAGACTTTATACTTTTCATCATGTTGGAAAAAAGCCATGGTATGTCTACTTAGGAAGCCAGGTAATAATTCAGGAACTAAAGCATATCGACCCATAAGCCTTTTACCAGCTCTTGGAAAGATTTTTGAATAAATTTTATATACTAGGCTCAATTGGAGAGCCATATTTTTAAACTGGTTTAGCGAAAACCAGTTTGGCTTCATAAGAGGCAAATCTGCAGAAAAAGCCATTTTTCAACTAACGAATACTATATATGAAGGCCTGAAAAAGAAGATTTATAGTGCTGTCATTTTTATTGACGTAACAGCAGCTTTTGATAATGCCTGGCACCCTTCAATCATCTTAGAATTACACAAAAAGAATTGTCCCATTTACCTCGTCTAAATGATTGCTGCCTACCTCAATGATAGAACAGTGATAATAAATAAACATAATCATCAAATTCAGAGGAAATTGAATAAGTCTTGTCCTGAAGGAGGAATCTTTTCACCTTTTTTGTGGAATGTCATTGTAGATCCATTATTACAAAAATCTGATACTGACATACAATATTTTGGTATGCTGACGACATAGCTATAGTGGCTCAAGATAAGAATTTAGAAAACCTACAGAAGACATTAAATAAAGCCCTTAAACAGATACATAATTGGTGCTCCTTAAATAAATTAACCATTAACATTACTAAAGCCATCCTCTTTACACAGAAATACAAATATCAGCAACCATCAATCTACTATGATAAACAACGCATTCAATGGGTAGAATCACATAAATATCTTGGAGTGACTTTGGATAATAAATTAAGTTTTAGGCAACACACTCAGGATATACTGCATAAAGCAAAAACAATTGGCAATCAGTTATAAAGATGTGCTAAATGCACTTGGGGAATAGGTGCTTCTGCGACAAGATCTATTTTCCTTGGAGCAGTACAACCTCTTGTCATGTATGCAGCAGAAAGTTGGGGACATGTTGTGCTGCACAATAAAGCTCTACAAAATTTCTTTTTAAGACTGCAAAGGCTCTTTGCAATAAAAATTACACATGCATGTAGGACAGTCTCTGGAGAGGCTGCAATAATGCTTGCTAATACTGTTCCATGGCCACTAGTAATCGAAACAAAATGTCTTTCCTTCTATGCCAAGACCGGTAGAATTATGGAACCTAATAAGGAACTGTTTTGGGATAGTGCAATAAATATGTTTCCAACATATACAACAACAATTACATACATGAATCCAACACTTTGGACACAACCTAATGTTTATTTCGAGCATTTATCCACCACGAAGCCTACAGATACTAACATATATACAGATAGCTCCAAGTCCATTAATGGAGTTGGAGCAAGTGTCTGTATTTATTTAAATAACTGTGATTATAACCCCACGTATATTAAAAGATTTACATTTCCCCATTATACAAGTATTTATCAAGCAGAAGTAGAAGCAATTTTTCAAGCAGTTATGTGGATTTCCAATTTACAAACTGTAGAAAAAACATAGAACGTTCATACAGACTCTAAAGCAGCTCTATTTTCTCTTTGCAACTACTTACATAAAGACGATAGAATTCAAAGCATCTTCTCATTATTGAAAGACATAAAAAACGTTGTTAATTTCTATTGGGTTCCTGGACACACAGGAATACAAGGTAATGAAAAAGCAGACGAAGAGGCTAAAGCAGCAGTGAACAATGAACTAGCAAAATATTGCCATAAAAGTTATCCCTTACAAACGATAAAAGGTTATCTAAAACAATACGCAATTGAGAAGTGGAATACAAAATGGATAAATACCACCAAAGGTCAAATTACAAAAGAATTCTTTCCAACAATTTTCCAACGACAATCTTGTGTAAAATCTTGTAAATCTTGAACTTAACTTTAAAATAACTCAATATCTTACGGGCCATGGTAACTTCAGAGCCCGCCTAGCAGCCTGGAATGTTACAAATACAGCCTTTTGTGAATGTGAATCCGGAGAAACAGAAACTGTTAACCATATAATTTATGCTTGTAGTAAATATGATAAACTAGATTTGAACTCATTTTAAACTTAAATTATCTCAAAATTCTTTGGCCTTGCAGATTATCACTTTTAATTCAAGGAAAGGCATATCAACCTTTTATGAACTTCTTATATAAACTAAATCGCCCAACGATGTTTAAATGAGATCTGTTTCATGTGATCTTTAATTTCAAATTCATAAATCTCACTCTTTTCATTTAAATTAATATCTTTTCTGTACTTTGTATGTTCTTGATTCTTTTTATTGTGTAGGACTCAATTATGAGTGGAACACGTATTAAATTATTATTATTATTATTATTATTAGGTAAATACAAAAAAAAATTCATTTCATTCAGTTTCTTCTTTTCCCGCATTGGGTTTTCGTAATGAAGCTTTGAAACAAATTATTTAAATACATGAATTAATCAGTAGTTATACATTACTATACATTTTATAATTTAATGATTTCTTCTTGTCTTTTATTACATTAAAATACTTATTAAAAAGTTTTTAAATCTTAGTTATTTTTCGTATGCTGTTCATATTCAGTATCAAATTTAAATCGGAACACCTGAATAATATGGACAGTATTTAATCACTAGTCCTTATATTACCGTGATATACAGACTAAAGTTTTGGCTTAGAAAAAGGGAGAAGCCTTCTTCTAGCATTTGATTGCTTGCAAAGTAACAGTATATATATATAGACAATGTCCAATGAGGCGGAGGATGCCGTGGGAATCCCTGTAGATGTTTTGCATAAACTGACAAATGGGATGGGCACATCCTACCTCCCCTCCCTTCTCCTTCAAGGTTAATATTAAGAATATGTTTTCAAAAAGAGGCTTTATTTGTCTTCTACACATGAAACATTTAATAAGGAATTCTGCACCATTCATCAACTACTCCAACAAAATGATTTCCCTGAGACTTCCCTCATCTCCACATTAAGAGGGCCATTGCTGGTTGATATAATAATGCTGAACAATTTTAAGAAGAATCAACTATATGTCTCCATTGATTTTCATTATCACAATCATTTCTGCGGCTTCCTGCACAATTCAGAGGTTTCTTACATGTTTCAATAAAGAGTTTTAACGTGGATGTCAAGGGTGTCGTCTACGCCATTATGTAAGATCATCAGTGCATCAATCAGCATGTACTGATGATTTTCATACGTAAAAGGCCCTCACTGACCGTCTTGTAGCGCATCGTAGGGCTATAAATAACAGAAATTCGAATTACCCTACTTCGCAACATCATTCATATCATCACCATTGCATAAATGTAGGACTCCTCTCGCACTGGATGTTTCTGTTCTCGATTTCCGTAGGAAATGCATTGATACTATCTTCATTTTGTCTTCAGCCCATGAATAAAATGACTGTGTATCTGTCTCATCATTAAATATGGGTTAAAAAGAAGAAGTGATACGAAAGAGAACAGTGCCTTAACGAAAAAAAAAATTCTTTTCATGATTTCACCCTTTCATTTCACTTTCTTTTTTTTACATATTGTTTCATTTTATTTTATTTTTATTCAATTTCTTCTAAATAATTTTGTTTTATTTGTTTTTATTTACCATTTAACCCGCTTCTCCTTTTCAACTCATTTCTTGAAATCATTTTGAAATCACTTCATCTAAAATGTGAATCTCTTTATCAACGAAATCTTAAATCTTCTATAAGATATCACAAATCTTGATATCCACTAGACCGATCACTGCATCCACATGTGGTGTTGTTTACATCAGACGTTTCCAGTCTCTCCACAACTGCCGCTACCCATACCACACGTCAGTTTATGCAAAACATCTACAGGGATTTCCCACGGTATCCTCCGCTTCATTGGACCTTGTCTACATCTATATACTGTTACTTTGTAAGCAATCAATTACTAGAAGAAGCCTTCTTTCTTTATATAAGCCGAAACTATTGTCTCTATATTACTGTGAATAAATACTCTATATATTATTCAGGTGTAACGGCTACGAAACAAAAAAAATTATATAGATACATACATATACATACATTACATCACACAATTATAAACAAAATTTTGAAGTTCATTTGTTTAAAAAAGAAACATACATCCAACTATATTAGTATTCTTTTTTTTATTAAAACAGTAACCTAATATTATAATCGTTAGGTATGTTTGAATTTATAAACGAAATTTCATTTTATTTTTTAATAATTTTTTTCGGTTAATTATTATGAAATTTGTCGATAATTTTGAATTTTAAAATATATAGCCAAAATATTAAGCCAACATGTTTTAATTTATTGTTTTAAAAGAGAATTTTCAGTTTCTCTGTTTTTTAAGTGACATTAGAAAATCAAAACATTAGTTTCCGAAAAGTCTAATCCAGAAAAATCTCTCGACGTCTGTGTTTACTAATTTGTGAACCTTAAAAAATGTTAAGAAGAATATTATTTATTTAAAAATACAAAAAAAAAAAGAAAAAAAAAGAAAGATCATAATCATAAATGATGGAGGAAAGTAAAAAAACAGGAAAAAACAAAAGAAAATACAAAAAATGAGAAATAAAAGAAAAAAAATTACAGCCACCAAGCAGATTTAGGAGTTATTAGAAGCCGTTTCGAAGCATTGTGGGATATGTGTCCACAGGTAGACAGACAAACCGGGGATATAAGGCGTCTTTGAGAAGCCTAAAAATGGATTGTTAATGTGTTCAGTTAATCCTTGCCTCTAATCCATTCATTTGCATTTCATTTGATATGATTAAAGTTATTTTAAACAATTATGTAGATGTTTAAATTTAATTTAATTTAGTTTTTAAAAAGTGAAAAAAAAATGTATCCTTCTCTTCAGCAGAAATTTCAATTTGAAAATATTGTAGACTTTTTTTTCTAGTCTTTTTTTTGTTATTTAAATTTTGAAAAACATACAAATGAAAATAATAAAAGGAAATTTCAAGAAGAAATCAATAAACGTTCTTTTATATAGTTATGTTTTGCTATTGTAATGAAATATTGTAATGAAAAAAATTAGAAATTCGATAGATATTGCAAAAATATGAAATATTTTCTGTCTCCTTTGTTTAACTTAGCATTTTTAAAGAAAGTATTTTGTTTTTTAATAAGTAAAGTTTTTATGATTTAATTTCGAGTAATAATAAAATTAAATTTCATACGTTTATTAATTGCTCATATAAAGGGAGACATTTCTTCAGTTTACTGTTCTTGTTTTTCCTTTAGAAGAAAATAGAAAAAAAAAATATTCAAAGAACATACATATGAGACAAAAGAATGATTCACTTTGTTCCATATTTGTTGTTAGTTTTGCTTTTAGATTATTCTTCCCAATATCTCAGTTTTTGAAATCAGTTAAATTTCTTATAGGTTTAAATTTTGCAAATATTCCACAAGTACTTTCGTATAGCTAAAGAAAAAGGATGTACAAAAATTATTTAACATAGTTTTCGAAACAACCAAAAATATCAAGATAAAAGAATAAAGTTGGTTTGCCAAAAAACCTGCTAGAAAAACAGTTGTATCAAAGAATAGTGACTAAAAATGCAGAGGAAAAGTTTAGACTAATTATTTTTAGTTCTCATGAGGATCTTCTTATTTCGATTCTCCCATGGTAGCTCATGAACAAAGGATATATTTTTATTATTAGTATAATTTCACTTAATGGGATTGTAGAGGAAAAAAATGTACATGTATATAAGGTTTCTCGGAGCACACACGATTGGAGGATCTCCGCCTCCTTAGAGCTCCAAGCTTCGACTGTCACTACTCTCGACTCAGGCATAACTTCAATTGTCACAAGTCAAGTATTCACTACGTCATTACAAATTTGCATATTCAAAATTTGTATCACCTGAGCTTTGCTCATTATTTTAATTAAAATAAAATAAATTTATTTTCAAGCAATTTTAAAATGTTTCTTTCAATTTTTTTTTTTCTTCTTTAAAACTTCAACTTCGTAGAAATAAATTTTACAGGGGTTTTAAATAATATTATATCATCAACAAAACCTCCCCCTGCTTGAAAAACAAATTTACTTATTTTTATTTCTTGTTTACTCCTTCATTTTCATCATTGATAGAAAATTTAAATGTCCTTGCTTATTTAAAGGTTTAGTTAGTCTATCGGTAATATTTTTATATATAGTGATCACATTCCAGGCAACTTATCATAGATAACTATTTCTTTGGTTTAGTTATCTTTCCCGAACGGAGTTTCATAGACTCTTCTATAGATCTTCTTTCTTGAGCTCTTGCATGTTCATCTATTTCAGATTCGTCATCAGAACTCGTGAATAAATGTGTTAATCTTCTTATTCTTTCGGCTTCCATCCTATCAGCTTCCTTTTGCAATCTATCTTTCTTTTCTTTATCCTTTTCTTTTTCTTCTTTATCTTTTTCTTCTTCTTCTTTATCCTTTTCTTTATCTTCTACAGGTTCTACATCAGGTGGTTTATAATCTTCATTATCAGATTCATCAGAAGATGCTGTATTTCTCACTGGTCGTTTCACAACTTGAATTGCACCTTTGTATTCATCTATACTGGTATCTCTGTTAGATAATAAATTTGCACCGGGAACATTCTCGTTAACGAATGCATTACGAGTTTCAATAACTCTTCTCAGGTGGGGTATCCAAACTTTATATCCCCGTAACTTCGTAGAGTATCCAATTAGTATTCCTTTGATCGCTCTATGATCAAATTTGTTCCGTCTTTTGATGGTTGGCGTCTTCAGGTAAACTGTACTCCCGAATCTTTTTAAATGCTTAACGCTAGGATCGTATCTTCCTCCATTCCATATTTTCAGTGGTATTTGATTATTCAGGGTCTCATGAGGAGTACGGTTAAGCAGATAGTTGGCGCATTCTACTGAAAAAATCCAAAAATTTGTGGGCAGTTTGGATCCAATCAAAAGGGTTCTAGCACAATCCATTAATGATCTATTGTACCTTTCGGCAATACCATTTTGTTGTGGGGTATAAGCTGAAGAAGTCATATGTTTTATCCCTCGTTCTTGTAGATACTGTGTCAACTCTTTGTTCGTATATTCCGTACCTTGATCTGACATGAGTCCTTTCACTTTCTTTCCAACTTGGCGTTCAACAAAAGTTATAAAATCTTTTGTGATCTTCGTCACCTGACTTTTAGACTTCATGAAATATACAAATCCTCTTCTAGAAAAATCATCAATAAACGTAAGGAGATATTGAGCTCTATAATGGTTTGGGATGTTCAAAGGACCACACACATCTGTGTGTACTATTTCTAAAATGTCTGAGCTTCTTATGAAATTTAACTTTCGATGAGGTACATCAGTCATCTTTCCAATCTTGCAGGGCTCGCAAATTTCCTTTGTATTAATGCTCATAGGCTCTATTCCTCTAAGTAACTTTTGGTTCATTATTAGGTTGAGTTTACGATAGGCTAAATGTCCTAATCGATCATGCCATAGAGATGATCTATCTTCAGTGGTTTTGGTAAATGAATGTACTGCTTCCTTTTTAACAAAAACCTTTGCATGATATACATTAGACTCCATGAACGCTTTTAAAACAACTCTTCTAGCCCAATCATATACTATGTATGTATTTCCACGTAAAATCTGCACAAATCTTTTATGCGACAATTGAGAGGAGGATATGAGGTTTACTCCAAGATCAGGAACATGGTAGACATCTGTTAATTTCAATGAAACATATTCATACTTTGAAATTTTACACTCTAGTTGAACACTGCCTTTTCCGATAGCTTGTATGGGGTGTACAGAACCTCCATGAATCTCAACAGATTCTTTTAAGGCTTCATATTCGCAAAAGTCCTTTTTGTTACAGCAAATGTGATGGGTCGTTCCACTATCCATCAACCAAACTCCATGACTTAACTTTGCTAGCATACATCGATTTTCATCAGTAATCGTTATTCCAGTATACGATCTTCTTTCAGGTTTACGTAAATCAGTTTTACTACTTCTATCATTGTTCCTACTATAATTAGATTTATGCTCACTGTCTTTCCTTTTAATTCGACAATCTCTAGCAAGATGTCCAATTTTATTACAGTTAAAACATCTGCGTTTTTCTTTGTATACATCACTTCCTTTTTTAACTTTGCTTTTGTATACATTAATATCGCTAACATTAGACACTTGTGGAACTTTATTTCTTTTCCTATCAACTTCGTGTAGGATTCTATCAATTACGGTTTCCAGGTTAAATTGAGGTGTTCCTTCGGTTAGACCAATGCCTTGTGCTACAGGATCGTACTCTTCTGGTAATCCTGATAGTACCATCCAAACTAATTCCATTTCATCCATAGAACCCCCTATTTGGGTAAGTTCTTTCAACAAAACTTTAATCTGCATTAAATCATATTCCAAGGTGGAACATCCTTGAAAATTAGTGGCGTCATAAAGTTGTCTTTTAAGACGTGATATTTTCAATTGGTCTAGTTTGTTATATCTGTTATCTAATTCTTTCATCAGTTCATGAGGATTTAATTCCTCCTTAATTAATAATTTAAATCGGTCTTCTAATAATTCGAAGATCGTACCAAAAGCTCTCTGTGACTTTTCAAGCATTTTTCGCTTTTCTATCTTATCAACAATATCATCTAATTGTTCCACAGACATTGTAGCAGCTTGCCATAGTCCGTCTTTCATAAGTATGTTACGCATACTAAGTCTCCACGTGGTGTAGTTCCTACCATTGAACTTTCCACTAGAAATTAATTCATTACTCATAGCAGCCATGTTTTTATGACTTAATTGAACTAAATAAACTATTACAAAAATACTTCTGTATAATAACATGAGAAGACCAAAGAGTCTTCTTTTCATTACAAATATATAGACTTCCTTATACTGAGTGATACTTTCACTTTAGTCTAAATATTTAACAATATACAAAATTGTTTTTAAACAAAGCTATACAATCTGCATAGGGCGCAGGGGCTCAGTCGCGCAGTGGAAGCGTGCTGGGCCCATAACCTTTCTGGTGCGAGATTAAGCCAGAACGCATACTTGTGTAACAGAGTGGACTGCAAGAGTATAGCTAGATGTTTTAAAAAAATTTTGTAAAAAGTTTAATAACTGGAAATTATAAAAATTCATAAATATATACAAACTACAATCTAGGAAGGTGATCACTGCTTCCTAAAACTAATAATATATAACAATATATTTCTACTATCTAGTTTCTATTCAAAGTTTAAGATTCAACAATGCTTTTCTATGATTTCACATTTAGTTCATACATCTATAAACTTTAGTAATATCAAATCACTAGGATACTGAATTAAATTAAATGTTCAATAGTTCTGCTTCTACTAATTCAATTTGAAGTTTATAATTAATAATTAATAAAAGACTTTATCTTAATGAATATAACACAAATCAAATATTACTCTTTGATTTAAATATAAATTATTTTCATTCATAAATAATTTCTAGTATGGCTTTTCACTAGTATGAATGTAATTAACACTATTCTGAGTATAATATATGTCACTCTAGATTTGAATTCTAAGCATGAACTTTCACTGTATAATTAGTAACAATAAAGAATATTACTGTGTGAGTCTTTACTTTAAATCTTATCTTCAATCGTTAAGAAATAGTTTAAGTCAAACTTACAGTTGATGTCTTCAATAGTTGTACCTACTTGATGATGAACTGCAACTCACTTGGCACTTACACTATAATCATAATATCGAAGTATTCAGTTTCCGTTTGAAACTTATCAACGTCGTAATGATCCTTTTCACTTTGGTACCATTCTACAACTTCAACCAAGATGATAGCTTCTCACCTTATGTGTATCAATACAAATATGTATTAGTAAATGGTCCAATATTCAAACCGCATTCATCATTAATACTTTTAATGACGGTAAACTTCGTATCTTATAATCATACGCCTTCTTCGATATCCTCTATTGGTATTCGGGTCTTCGAGATATCCCGCTCTTTAAGTAAATCGTAACTTCTTCTTCCTTCGTCCGTTGAAATAAACTATTAGTACTTGATTAACTATATCTATTAATCTCTTTCAAAGTCTTAGAATTTACTGTAATGGATAATAGAATTCAAATGAATTGAATATCTAATTAAACTCCGGAAATATCAACTTCCGCTTCGTCGGCTTAATAACGAATCTACTGTAGTAAATTCTTCTGACTATTTAAGATTCTTCTAATCTATTAACTTGAGTTCTGTTATCCTTAACTTATGCAAATAAACTTCGTCTACTTCTAATTCATCAATATTAGTAATTCATGGGTAAGTCCCTTTCTATTAACTTCCATTTCAGGTTTTCTAGTAACGCTCACTTTAGACTTCTGCTTCCCTTGAGTAATTAATTTACTCGTCTTAATGGATTAATTATCGCATTTGCGTTTACTTCAATTTCATCGTAGCTGTTACAAGATTTTACTGTTCAGTTGAATTATTCATAATAATAATCTAAAGATTATAATACTTATCGTCAACTTCTATTGTGGTAGACGCAAGTTATTTGACTGCGTTACATCAGGGAAATAGAACCATTTCTACCTTCTCCCTTCAGAGACAATTCGAGTCTCCCGCAGGTTTCTCGGAGCACACACGATTGGAGGATCTCCGCCTCCTTAGAGCTCCAAGCTTCGACTGTCACTACTCTCGACTCAGGCATAACTTCAATTGTCACAAGTCAAGTATTCACTACGTCATTACAAATTTGCATATTCAAAATTTGTATCACCTGAGCTTTGCTCATTATTTTAATTAAAATAAAATAAATTTATTTTCAAGCAATTTTAAAATGTTTCTTTCAATTTTTTTTTTTCTTCTTTAAAACTTCAACTTCGTAGAAATAAATTTTACAGGGGTTTTAAATAATATTATATCATCAACAAGTATATTCATTAACATAGATGCTATTGAAGAAGATCGTTGATTGTGAAAAAGAGTTAATCTTAGCACTGATGAAAGCCAGGGAGAAACAACATGAAGCCGCTAACCTTAGATTTCTTTTCATCAATATGTTTTAATGTTCTGAGACTTTATATGTCGTTGAATATTTTTATATATCTAGCGATTATACATTATTAGATTTAAAGATTATAAATTTTTAACATATGTGTAAAGAAACATTAATCGTTTTAAATATACATCTTTCATTTTGAATGGAAATTTAAGTCATTTACTCACTAAAACGAATTTAGGCAGATTTTTTTGAGTGATGTCTGTTTTCTAGGAGTTTTGGAAAATTGTTAACAAGCAAAAATACAATTATTTGATCTCAATCAAACTTCATTTTTAAAAATTTATTTTCTTTACATACTCGTAGAGTATGGTTTTGATTTTGGTATTGATACGACACGATTTTGGTATTGATAAATATTCTTGAGGCACCTACACATAAGTTCGTGTCCAGTAAAAAATACGGGATTACTTTTTTTTTTGAAGGAGATTTTGCTTACTGTTTGCTTACAATAATCTAAAAATCTTTCATATTCTTCTCTTCTGTGCTTACATATCTTATGAAAACAGATTTTTTTGATTTTTTTCTTCAATCATTATAATCTCAGTCATTACATTTCTGCCATTCCTTCAAAAATTTTCACGACGATTTCTAAAATTTAACAAAAGTACATCTAATTTAAAAATTTGTTTGAAATTAAATTTACCTTAGATTGTCAGGTTTTGATCTAAGAAAAATGCAGCTACAAAATTAAGTATTAATTCGTAATCCAATTTTATGAATAAAGGAAGATATTACCAATTTAAGCTAATAATAATTTTTTTTAAAAACTGTACTTGAAATATATTATTACCATAAATTATACTTTACCAGCTTTAAAATAGGTTTGCTTGAATTCGTTCCTCTTTTTAGTAAATTTCAATTTTAATTTCTGCTTTGAACTAATAAGCCTCGTTTTCACTTTATTTGTTTCGAATGAATAAATGATCATGAAATTACTAATAGTACAATTAAAAAGATGGTATTAGTTACAGTTGTAAAAGTAATAAATATTTGAATATATTGTGAATGTTTTTTAGAAAAACTATTTAGGCATTCTGTTAATTTGAATTTATTGTGATGGCTTCAAGAATTGAAAGATCAGTTTATGGTTGAAATAAAACCATCAATACTCTGAACACTTGCTGTAGCGACTTCAATATTTTCTTGTTTGTAATAAGTAATTTTTTAATGAGATTCGATTTTTCAACAACAAAACAAAAACTGTTATAAAGAATTCAAAACAATTCATTAAGTGTTATATTGAAAACTTTAGAGAAGATATTTTTTCCGAGAGGGGGGGGGTCCAAATCGCGATTTTTTTTCTGTTTGAGTAAGACCATGGATTGCAAATTGAAAATTCTCTTCTATTCAAATAATGAATTGAGCGCTTAATTTTTTTTAAAAAAAACAAAGAAAAAATATTTTAAAATTACCGAAATAATATTTGAAATATTACATTTATAAGCGATCTAACACACTAAAATAAATCGAAAAAAAGAACTTTTGGAAGATAATACTGAGGCAGAAATTATAAATTTCACTGTTATTTTCATCAACTATTACAAAATAAAATTAGCTTTTAACTATATTGTCTTCGTTTTCAGTTAAGACCAATGATAATTAAAGATAAAAAATGCTAGCAAAGAAATTGAAAAAAAAAAAAAAAAAAGTTAATGAATGTTTGTAATCTTTTTGTTTTGTTTTTTTGCTTTTATTTGTTATTTTGTATAAATGAGTGATGTTTTACGTGTGTTGTAATAAATCGTTAATTTAAATGGTGAAAGGAACTTAAAATTATGTTTAAAATATTTATAACAAACAATTTAAAAATAAAATTAAATTGCTTGGTGTAAATATTTTTATCAAATTTTAAGTTTGTCGATGTTCTTTTCGCGTTTTAACAAAAATTATTACTATGTTTTATTTAATAATTTGTTAAATACAGTAAACTCCCGATTATCCGCGGACCTCTCTTGTTTCCATTTTGTTCCTGTACAATAAATTACGGAACACATTTTTATGCACATTGAGAAAGAATGCATGCGTCACGATCGGCAGTGCAGCCTCCGCATCTAGCGACATCCAAGTAGGGGGTTTTCGTGTTTCGACACGAAAAAACAAAGAGAATTAACCGATTTTTTTGTTTTTGTTTAAAAGTAAGAAAATAAAGTAAAATAAAATAAAATAATTGTTTATAATGTATATACTTCCACTTTAATGTAAATAAAACATGTTAAAAGCATTTTTGTGTTGATTTTCGTCCTTTTTCGTCCTATTTTGGATTACACTGAAAAACAAATTTTAAAAAGTGGCGCATATCTTGGTATCCAACACTTGTTCTAAGACTAGTGAAACGTGCTGATTCAAAATATGCAAACCATTTGTCTCTTATCACCCACCGTTTTTTGAATATACTCCCTCAACCATTTATATTTCACTAGAACAATTATTGTTACATGGAGTACTAATGAACATTGGATTAGCTAAGAAAATAGTGAGATTGAATGACATGACACATACACTATATAGTGATATCTAGTTCAAGATATAATACACACATATAATCCATACATACTGAAAATACTTCCTTAATTTAAGATGTGTTTGGTTTGAATTTCTTGTCTGTAGATTTGCGTTTGTGCTGAGCATTTAGCATGTCACGCTGAAGTGCCCAGCAGTAGTCAGCCAACATTGCTGCATTCCATCGACCCTGATACCGTGACTCCATCACCGAGATGTCCTGGTGAAAACGTTCACCATGTTCGTCACTGACTGAACCTAGGTTTTCGGGGAAGAAGTCAAGATGTGAGTCGAGGAGGTGAATTTGAGGGGCATGTTGACAGCCAGCTGTTTGTATGCTCCGATGCACTTCTTCACAACATTAACATAGTTAGCAGATTTATAAATTCCAAGGAAATTGGCTACAACTGATTTGAATGCCACCCATGCATTTTTTTCAGTATCATTTATTAAGTCTTGGAAGTGGGTGTCAGCAATTACCTTCCTTACTTGTTGACCTACGAACACAGCTTCTTTCACTTTCGCATAACTCAACTCTGGAAACTTGTTGCACAGGTACCGAAAAGCATCTAAGTCGTTGTCTAGTGCCTTCATGAAATTCTTCATGAGCCCCAGGTTGATGTGAAGCGGTGGCATGATAACTTTGTCACGGTCAATCAACACCACACGAAGCACATTTTTATTTCCTAGCTGCATTCTGGTGCTGATTGGCCAATTTTTCTTTATGTAGTGGTGCTTTCTATGTCTACTGTTCAACTTGCAGATAAAACAGCAGTACTTGGTGTACCCTGTCTGCATTCCCATGAGAATTGTGATAACTTTTAAATCACCATATATATATATATATATATGTATACCATTTATACTCGTGATAGCGTAGTTTTTCAAGAAGTAGCGACATAGTCTCTTTCAGATGATAGAATATCCATCCGGTACTGATGCATATTTGTTTCCATTGTGTAACAATACTGCTTTTAAACTTGTTTTAGATGAGTCGATGAACAATCGCCATGTATCAATTTTGTGTTCCACCCCGAGGCTCGACATGAGATCTTGAACTTCCGTACAGTAGAAAATGTTAACTTCTTTGCAATGAGTGACACTAAGTTCTTTGTGTCTGTGGCGAAAATGTGAAATTGTTGTACCCGGTGCAAGCAAATTAAATTCTTTAAGGCGCGAACCGAGCAGTTCAGCTTCACCTGTTGGTGGTGCTAGGTCCCGTAAGAGATCACAAAGATCAGCATTGTCAATTAAATGAGATTGGTAGTCAGGGTCTGATACGTTGCTGGAAGATGAAAGAGAACTTTCTTCTTGAGTTTCTTCATCAACTGTATATTCTGTAGGTGCTATTAGTATTGGACAAGCGACGTGATCATATGCAATTGGTTTAGAAACTAAAGGAACGTCTGGATACTTTAAAGCTGCACAAGTTTTGTAGGAAAATCCGGTGGCATATGACAAACAGAAATAACAGTCTGTGGTGTGGTTGCTTGACTCACATCGTATAATAGGAACTCCGAATGCCAGATGGTTGTTTTTCTTCGCCTTCCTTATCCAACCGCACAAGTTGCATGCACATGTCAAACAGATGAACTGAGGTGCCCACGATTACCAGTATCCACCTTTGAATCGAAGTGTAGTTCATATGCTTTCTTCAGAAACGGTGTAATAGTCTTCCTATGGGATTTGTCTGTTAGATAACATAGCAAAACAGATCTGGTGCATTTATGCAACCTTTGGACGCCATAATATCGCCTTAAACTGACAATAAAAAAGAAACAAACGAAAGATTAGTATTTTGATATTGAAAACGTTTTAAAGTAGTACCTTAAATATAACTACCGTCATATACGACGAAAATATTCTGTGGCTTTGCCTGAAAAATTACAAAAAACGTGGGGATAAAGAAAAATTGATGAACAGTGTTCCATGAAAATTAATTTTTGTCAATATCTTCAAAACCTGACGTGATAGAGCAAAACGGTTTTCAGATTTGAAATCAGCATAAAAAACTACATTAGAAAAAGTAAACACCATGCCAGATATTTATAGCTTGTTTATCATTGTTATCCGCGGCATTCGCTTATCCGTGGTTGTCGTGGTACTCAGTCATAACTCATTTAAGATAAAAAAAATGTTTTATATTATTACGATAAAAAATCACTTTTTTTGTGTTATTACGAATTTTGATAGTTTTCAAAGACAAGGCTTACCTTTTTCAGGTCAAAGTTCTTCTAACAAAACTAATTTCTTACAAATTTTGGAAATTTTAGAACTTATGAAGGACTTGGAATACCAAATCAATTTTTTTTTCTTAAATACATGTCGATGGGTACTATCGGTGTAAAAAAAACTGGTGTATTATTTTCTTCCCTTCGTAAGATATGATACCCAGAAGTATTAAAATTTTCTCAAAACACAGTTTTTAAGGCAAAAAATGCCCATATGGGGAGGGGTAAAACTATTTTTCCTCATCTGAGCTAGCTGCTTTTTAACTGCTTCAGAAAAAACCAAAAATTGATTTGTTATTCAAAGTTGTTTGGGAGTTACAAGAGTCTAAAGTTCTAAAAAAATTACACTGAAAAAACATATTTTGCACTACTAATTCAGCGTCATGTTCACAATGGGGAATAAAATTGATTGTTTACAAATGAGATTTTAAAATTTGTATTTATTATTATTTAATGTTCATGGTAGTATGATATATTTTTAAAAGAAATTTCATAACTATACAATATATTCATCAGCAATGTTATTTAAGAAAAGAAAATATGAAAAGCATTGTTAAAAAATTGTTAAATTTATTTCTAGAAATTTCTTAGGAAATTCTTAGTTTCTATTAACATAGTTTTTCATTATTTCATAAGAATTTTATTTAAACTCTTGATTAGCATATCTCTTTATTAGCATATCCGTTCACCTATAATATCACTTTAGCCTTGAAATAATAGCCTTTATTATTAGCCTTGAAATACACTAATAACTTAAACACAACTTATCCAAATTTGCATACAGAAATGATATCCAGACAATCAACAGACAATTATATTAAAAATACATGATGATACTAAAGGTTATAACTAGAGGTATTTTCTGCCATTTCATGCGTTTGAACTATTAAAAGCAGAGGTTCTTAACTCTTTTCTTTATTATGGATCCCTTTCAATATCTTTGATTATTGCATAACCCGCAGATCTAACTTAAGATTTAAAACCGTCAAATCCATCAAAGATTTATTTAAAGCTGCTCATCAAGTGTCTTTAAATTTGGAGAGAAAAGAGAAATAACTAAATGCCCATACACTTTATTATAATAGTTTTATTGAAGTGATTTCATCAAATTTAAAAAAAATAACAAATACAGAACCGAATCACGTCATTGTTACAGTTGCTTTTCCATACCGCCATAGACATGTGTTCTAGATCGTGGCCTTTCATGATATGAAAGTGTCGCAATCTAGTTTCGAATCCATGTGGGCATCCTTCTCCTGCCTACTCTGGACAAAACTCCGCTGTCAGATTAAATAAATAAACACAGTTTTTGTTCTTTCTTTCTTTTTATTTTAACTATAAATGCTACTAATTCATATTTTTTCCTTCGCAGACCCTGTCAGGAAATAGCGGAGGGTCCGCAGATTACAGGATAAGAACTACTGATTAAAAACATTAATGAACATATTATAGAGAAGAATTAATGTAAAAAAGAAGGTATTTTAGGATTTGTATCTTGATTTTACAGCTACAACGTTTAGAAAAACTTTCTGATTTATAATTCATTTTAAAGACGACTGGCTTCTAACGTGGTTCTATTGTGGCATCAAAAGGTAAGGTTTTACGAATAACACCAGTCTCAATTTCATGTTTGAGAGATTTTTCATTAGAATGAAAACTAAAATTCTGTAAAATAGCAACGAAGAAGATGAACATCTCCGTTTTCGCCAAGGATTCTCCTAAACAAATTCGTTTCCCTAAGAAAAATAATAAAGAAAATGTTTAAGAGAAGAATAAAGACAAAATATAAAAATAACAATTGAATAGTACCGGTACTGATTTTCTATTCTCTGGATATAATGGGTATTTCTTGTAGCTCTTTAACTCTACATTCATAATATGTTTTTAAAAACTTCACATCACTCTGCAATTTCAAGGAAATTCATTTTCAATTTAGTATGGAAAGCGTAATATGATATTTTGCATTATTATTTTTTGATAAAACATTCAACAATCTTTATTTTTTTTATTTAAGCACATTTTAAGTGGTTACTTTTGCTACTTGTCACTCATTAGCCACAATAGAATTAGATTTACACATCCATCTTAAAAATGTCTTAACATCAATTTAATTATTTTTTTGCAATATTGCTTAAAATAAAAAAAAAATATGCTATTGTATGTTGTAATTTCTAGGTTTCATATTTTATAAAAGTTAGTTTTTAAATGCTAGTTGGTAAAATGAAAAAAAATTAAACATCATTTTATCAAAATTATTAAATATACCTTACAAAACTTTTATAGTCAAGAAATAAACAAGTGCATAGTGTCGCTGTAATAAACACGTGACTGATACCAGGACTCTCTAGCTGTCAGGAAGAACACTAATGTTTATGTTTATTCCATTTCCTCACAGATTGCAGCACTTACTAGAGCAATAAATATTACGATATATGTTATATTGCAACCCTAGTCCATATTACCACCTTCTCCCCTATCATTGTGTAACTTATATTGTAAAGGGGATCCGTCCCAAGAAGAAATGTGTGGGATCTTAAAAAATTTCCTTATTGGATAACAGTCATATTTACTATACATTTGTACAGAGAGTAAGTCAATAGAAACAACAAAGCAGATGAACAATTAGTTTTGTTTTCATTAGATTTCCAAGAACATAAGAAATTCTTTTGGATTGACAAATTCTCATAAGTTAAGTACATCTGATTCAGGATTCCCGAATCACTGAATTTCTGACAGTAAAATTGTAACAGTCGTCGTAAAAGTAAGATGTTTTCTAATGAAATTTTATTCGCAGGAGTGGTATTTTAATTTTTTTAATTATCGATGGAGATGTCATTTAGCTCATTAATCGAAATAATACGTAATGAAAGAGCAACATTTTCCATTTAAAAGTGAGATTATAAAGTTAATAATCGTTTTGCTTTTTTGCTTTTTTGTAATTAAATTAAATGTGTATTGCTTAATATAAATATGTATATTGCCTTAATTTCCAAATCTTTAAATCAACAATCTAGAGAAGCAACTTGAAAATATTTTTTAGTCCAATCTTTAGCCTCTTCCATATTTTTATTTTGAGTCATTATTAATTTCCTACAAAATAATTGATTCATTTTAATCATTGAAGATTTCAATTCCTTAATTATTTCTGTTATTTTAGCTCTAATATTAGGAGCTGCTCCTTTCCCTTTCTGATTCCCTCCAACAGTAGAAGGGTTATCCTGATTTAATTGTATCATTTTACTAACTTGACAAAAAATTGTCCCTTTATTTGTCCTTATATCTTTTAATTCCTTCATCATTATTATTTTATCAATATTTTCATCTATTATTGGAGCTATTGGAACTTTTAATCAATCATCACTTCGTAAACTTATAGCGTATTCTTCAATTAATCATATAGGATGAATTTTTGCATCAATATTTATTAATAACAAACTTTATTGTATTGTTTGTTTTGTATTGTATTGTTTTATTGTATTGCGTGTATTGCTTTATAATCTTTATAATTTTGAGATACTGTACAATAATTGATCTAATTATAGAGGTTTCACATTAATCTGTTTTTATATGGTACCGGTAAGTTAATTTTATTTATACTAATGAATTTTTGATTATAAATAAAAGAAACTTATAAACTATAGGGGAAGGTGTTGTACCTTTGACCGATTGTACCTTTGACCACCCTTGCTAGTTCGGCCATCTATCAGCATACTTTAAAAGCTTTTTTGTTTAATGTGTAAAATTCCCATTATTTGCACCTTAAAACCTTCAGTAGCAGTTAGATCTTTGACTTACAAGGAGTAAAAACTATTTTTCTAATTCTATCACCGAAAAGTAAGTATTTTGCAAGTGAATGTTTCTTTTATAACTTTGTTTGTTTTCTTTTGATTGTTATTTTAACAAGAATGAGTAATACGTATATGTCTATAGATTAATTGTTAGGACTTTTAAGATGACTGGATTAACCTAAAAATTCTAGTAAGGCATGAAACGTAAGTTCGACTGATGTTGTACCTTTGACCACAGCAGGGTGTTGTTCTTCTGACCAGGTCAAAGGTACAACATGATTTAATAATATGTAAATGTTTTTACTTACAGTCAATTTAGCGTTGTGTAAGATGGAAATTTAAATATTTTTGCCAAATTTTTATTTTTTTTTGCCAAATCTTATCCAAAGAAAGTAAACAATTGAATGGCCTCAAGGACAAAGGTGTTAAGCGACAATTTCATGAAATTTTTGTTGTAGGCATAAACAAAGATGTTTAATGATAGCCCGTCTGGTGGCAAAAGATGGAATGTCAATTCATATTTTTTAAACAATTACTTCAGTACAAAGCTGTTAAGTAACATTAAAAAAATTACTTCATTTGTAGTACAAAGGTGCTAAGTACAGTTAACACCTTTGGGCATGAGTTGGGTCCTGAGCTACAGAAATTTCAAAGTGCAAAGGTGTTAAGTCCAAAACTAAGCGTAGATGGAGCTTCTTTTGACATAATAGCGGCCCCCTAAAACAAGCAAAACGTCAGCCTATGTTGTCAGGTATGTTGAGTACGGGGCAACATATGGCTAAAAACTCTTTGGAGATGAGAAACGAAGTTCAGAAGAATACAATTGCACAACAGCACTAGAAGCAAACGAATGGCAAGAAAAATTAGAATCAAACACCAGTTCACTAGAAGTTTCTGAAAGTGTCTATTTTAGCCATAGGTCATTTAATGAAATCCGAAGAATTGAAAAAAAAACCATTGCAAAAGAAGCTAAGGCAGCAGGGAAGGAGTATGTGAATAGGAAAGGATTTGTAGTTCCAGCACAAAAAGTAAAAAGTAGTACAATTTGCCATGATAAATATTGATACAAATTCTCTGAAAACTTTCCAGAAGAAGGAAGAGGTAAAATATTTAAACAGTTTAAGAAATTATCGTACGATGCACAAAATGCCATCATCTTTAACTCAATTACCTTGCTGCCTGTGGCCCGATTTAACGCGACTGCAGTAAACGATGGTCAGCTACGTACATCTATTCAGTGACAATTGATGAGAAAACACGGAGGGTTTTCAAGTTAGCTTCCTGCAACTTGTTACAAAAGTAGATCTGCAGCAAAAGCAACTTGCATCTGGAAAGTCAACTCCTAGCCCAATCAAAACAGGAAGAAATGCTCCCCAAAACAAAATTTCTGATATTGTGAAAAGTAACGTTCGAATCCACTTATCTAGCTTCACTGACACCGGTATACCTGAAAATAGTGGGCATCGAAGCGCTGCTACAATGAGGTGTTTGTAACAGAATTTAATCTGTCCTTTGGATCTCCAAAGAGTAATACATGTAAAACATGTGATTCGGGTAAGGGTGGCGAAACACACAAGAAAGAGTATGAAGAGGACTACGAACAGCAAAAAAAGGACCAACAATCTGTTACGGAAGATCCAATCAAATGTTATATAATTTTTGACATACAGCAAAGTATGCCTTTGCTGAAATTAAGCACTTCAATAGCGTTCACAGTTATGGTTTTACTATTTGAGCGTACATTTAGTATCATGTGAAGGAGAGCAGGAATACATGTAAGCGTGGACCGAAAACATATCTTCATGAGGTAGTCATGAAGTAGTCAGTCTCTTTCGCCATTTATACATATCAGTGCGTGAAACCCCTACCACCTCATTACTTGGTCAGATTCTTGAGGCTGCCAAAAAAATTTTTTTTCACTATCATGCTTCTGGAATTACCTCGTGTGGAAAGGTATATTTTTTATTGTTGACCAAAAATTTCCAATTATAGAATATACATATTTAGATTGCGATAGAGATTTCGGTTTTATTGAGCAAGTGGTCAAAAAATATGAGAAAAATATACTCGGTAGATACCTATAGGACCATTTTTGATGCAGTTGATAAGAAAAAACAATGGTAGTAACTCACATGGCAGATAAAGTTGTGTGATACTGATAGTCTACAATCAGGCCTGTATTTTGTTATTCGTTTGCTAAATGCTGACAAGGAGAAGATATCATTCAGAGATGAGGTAAGATGAATAAGGGCTGATAAGTTTGGGTCATACAAGTACAAGAAATCCTTCAATGAAAGCGAAGATTTTAAAGTAGTAAACCTGTTTCGAGTTCGTGGGCAGAAAGATATCACAAACTACATTCTGAAAAAGGTTAGACAGCACAACATTATCTTTGAAGAAAAAATTAAAGACTTGAAGAAGCAAATGGAGTATATACCAGATGTGTATCAAGGCTTCTACAACGAAATCAACTGCTCAAGTGAACCGTAATTTTGTATTGTACATTTACTTTTCGTATAATGTAATGTTTATTAAAATTTATTTATACTTAACACCTTTGTGACGTCTTATTTCCGTTTTAAGAGCGTATTGTGTCAAGGACAAAGGTGTTAAGTACATTTACGACTGAGTTACGACCAATAAATGTGGTTTCAACAAAATCATGTTTTTTCAGGACAATTTTTGGAATTAGTGATCATTAATAATTTATTCTTAACAATATACAGCTCATTTTCAGGGAGCAGCCAAGCTTTAACTTTAACTTTAAATATCTCGAAACTGCCAAGATGTTACTTTAACACCTTTGTCCTTGGGGCCCTTCAATTGATTGTTTGTCCACGACTTTGAGTCTGATGTTGAATATTCATCAGGGGAAAGTATTTTTGATTTTTCAGATGAATGCCATGAGTTGGAGAAGAAATTAAACTTTGAAAAAGAAGATTTAGTTGAAGAAAGTAATGTCCTTGTCAAGCTGATAACAACAAAAAAAAAATCAAGAAATACTTTTTGGCCCGAATAAAGGAAGCAGCAAGTAATTATTTTACAGGTAAATATTTGAAAAAAAAAAAAAAAAAAATCTACCGAAGATGGCGAAATTCTTCCAAGAAGATAACCAGCTCAACGACATAGAACTACAAGATATTGTGTCCAGGCTACCAAATCCAACCACAGCTGGTGGTACAGCTCGACTAAAAGAATGTCTATCTTTTGGAGTTGATTTTTCATTGTATAATGTAGAATAAACGGGCAGAAGTAGGCTACTTAAGCCATTAGGATTTATTTCATGTTTTATTATTCTACTTTGAATTGCATATATTTGCCAAATGTGTAATTTGTATCTAATTGTCAGTTTCTACTACCACCTGGTCAAAGGTACAATACCCTCCGGTCAAAGGTACAACACGTAGTTGTACCTTTGACCAAAAGGTATAGTTTTTTTGTAAAATAAAAATAAAATATTTATACTCAAAATATAATATATAAAACACATGCAGTTGATGGCAAGATGAATGAAGATCACATGTATCCATTCAGATAAGGATTTACTTGAGTACAAAAAATTAGAAAATTCATTTAGTGAAAACTGGTCAAAGGTATAACACCTTCCCCTACTATTTTATTTCTAATATAAGATTTCAATTTACCTGCAGAGAATGGTATAAGATATTCTGGTTTAATGACTTTTCCTTCAGCATTTAAGAAACGATTTGGATTGAATTTCTCTGGATTATCCCATAGTTTGGGATCAAAATGAACTTGCCACGAGTTGATCAGAATAAGGGATCTTTTTGGTATAGTGAACCCTTTGACAACGGTTTCCTCTGGAAAGAAAATGAACGTATAAATAATTAATTCTAATTTTATTTAAAATACCATAACCACTATTAAATTTATTTACTTTCAATTAACTTTTGGCAAAGGACTCCTTGTTTTCTGAAATTCAGACATGAATGTTTTTATCCAATCTCTATGAATAATTCATAAAGTGTAATAACTGTTCAAACTAAAGAAATCGTTTTATATCTTTCACTTGGCAGAACCAAATTGCCATAATATTTTCTTGTGTGATTAATGTTTCGATTTTTTTTTCAATCACACTTTAATATTTGCAAACCAATACATTCAAACAACAGTAATAGGAAAAATATATTAACTATTAATTAAAATGGTTTCAATCATAATTGAATCCCGGCCGGAATCCAAGACGGGCCCAAGTCCATGAAACAAAGCTTGTAGGAAATTGGGTCAGAAGTTCGGTCTCTTGTATTCCGCAGCAAGTTACTGTGATTTTTCGCATCATTTTACTCTGGTTAAATATTGGAGTAATAGTCCAGTGCAATTATGTTTTGACCCGGACATTAATTTATCTAAACTTCCTTTGGAGGGTTTGTTTAGTGGGGTCCCCTGAACCGAAAACTCCGACCCCCATAAATCCGAGGTCGGCTTTGGGAGAAACCCGCCATTTTAGAATACGGCCCCCAAAGCGCGTAGTTGCAGTCGTTTCAAGCTATTACGAACGAACGGCTAACTCAATTTAAAACCTTAAAAAACAAAATGTAACGGATAAAATTTTCTACAAAAAAGATTCTTACAATTTTTTACATATCTCTAATGGTTCGTCAGACGACTTAAGTATGAATTTAGCTGAAATTTTCCATATTACCTTTAGTTTTTATCAAATAGTGGGTTAACGGTTAATTTAAATGAAAACACACTAAGATAAGAAAATATAGAGAATTAAACTGGCTACAAAATACTTTATGATCAAATGTTCCGTATTTTTAATGTGTAAGCAGATAAACCTGACTGAAGTAAGATTATACACCGTGCGCTCCTAAGGCCTCTCTTTATGGTACATAGATGCGCAGTAACGGAAACAATGACATGACACCCATAACTAAATTTCAATAAAACTTGGAGTCGGGCCCCTCTTGGATTCCGGGATTCAATAGATTTCGTGAATTTTTATTTTACTTGAAAAAGAGGTTAAGATCTACAGTTATATGTTCTTACAGACTTCACAAAAGAATCAGTTAAAAAAAAACATTCAAAAGCCGTTATCATTATGCATTGTAGTTTATATCGTACAACAATTATAATATAACTTGCCGGCTACCTTCGCTTTTCTCTGGAAGCCTTGAATTAGTTATTTGAAAAACAAAATTACATCCCGTAAAGTAAAAACCTAAACTTACAACTGAAACTAAATTCAAGTTTAAATTTGAAACGATACAGTAGTACAATATTGAAATCCAACGTATTAACTAATCATATCGTATCAGTTTTGTGATAAGTTAAATCGCGATTTAAAACGGCGCGAGCGCTATCTATCGCCAGTTTTGGGAATGTTTTAAAAGCCCTCATTGAAAACTGCGCTATCTCTATCTATGGAAGATTTTGGGAAATATTTCATTTTGGGCAGTTTTGGGAATTTCTCATTCATCCCACGGGAACTACTTCATGGACCGGGATGAAAAGCCTTCCTTGTACTACATGTCCTAAACTACCTGCATACAAAATTTCATTACTATCCGTTGAGGCGTTATTAAATGACAAACAAACAAACAAACTTACAATGCAAAAGATTAGCGTTCGTACAAATACATGAGAAATAAAAGAAAAATGCACCAGACTAAGACTAAGAGTTAACTGATCTGTTTTTTGTAATTATGATACTGGGAATCCAAGATAGACCATTTCTAGTTACCTTAAACTTCGTCAGTTCGATCCGACCAATATCTTACAAAATCTTAGTGAACTCGGAAAACATATAAAGAAAACAAAAGTGAAACCACAATGGCCTTCCAATTAAAAAAACATCAACACTTAAATAAAGAGTAAAACGGCCAATCAATTAATCCTATTTCCAATTAAACTTACAGATTTTCACTATTTTGTAGTAATTAGGATTACATGGGATAGATTTTCAGATAAAATTGACTTACATAAGATTCAAATATCGATGAAACTATCTTTATTAATGATTAAAATGAATGAAAAAAAATGTGAGTACTCATTCAATTAGTCTTTATCAGGTTTTATTCATTGTACCTGTATTACTATGTACTACACTGATAGGTAAGATACTGCTTATTCTCTGTACTTCTAGAAGAGTAGCCTCCGTAAATGGCAACTTATTTCTATCAGTCCAGGAAGGAAGTCTCGATCTTCCAATGGCAGTGTCCACTTCCTGTTGAACTTTCTTCTGTATTTCTGGATACATTGCCATTGATTTGAGTGCCCAGTGAAGTGTAGTGGCAGTGGTGTCAGTTCCAGCAAAGAACAGCAAAGTTAAATTTATTTTCATATACGCTCCTGCAGAATACAAAAAATTGGGTTTTAATAAAATAATTCAATTATGTTATTTTAAAGCACATTTTGATACAACATACGATCTTTTAATATAACTTATTATTATATTAGATGACAACATTATAATTATTTACAGAGTTCATTCTATAAGAAAAACGAGTTATTTGCAAATATTCATTGCCTGAAACTTAAAAAAATATTCTTATTCCTATTACTATTTTAATCATAGAAATGTACTTCATTTAGTTCAAAATTCTTGATTCCATTCGTTTTCGTCGGAGCTAAAAGAGATCAAAAGAGATATAATGATTCTCTTTATTGATTGAAATTGATGAATATTCGATCCATTTGTTTAAGAAAAATTCAAAAAATACTGTAAAATTTCAATAATTAAAATTTCAATAATTTTCAATATTACTTACTATTATTATTACTAAGAATTTATTGATGTAAGATATAAGATCTAATAGGATGCACATAATTTAGCATATTATTATAAATTTCAAATTTGTATTCAAAACACGGAATTTGTGATAGACCTGTTGAAGTCCGGCAATGGTCCTGTCGAAATATAGTCGTACAAATAAAAAAGAACTTGCTAGAATATTGACTTATCTGATCTCTGTAGAAAAAGGAGATTTCGTTTTCTTGATAATCATTTCTTTAACGATATTATAAAATGTGGTGCACGACAATAGTTTAGTCCAAGGATACGGAGTTCAGAAGCAAATCTTCAGAACTTGTAGGCTTTTGAGGTGTCGGAGACTTACCGTAAGTGTTTTGATTTGTGCTACTTTACCTATTCCCATGCTACCAGATCAATAATCTTGAAATTTTACCTCTGGCAACTCGTTTAAAAGAAATGTCCACAAAAAAAGACAGAGAATCTTGAAAGAAGTGATGGATATCCACTTAGAGGAAGATGGTTCAGAAACCAAGGTAGGAATAGCGATTAGTAAACCAATTACAATGCTTCGCAGCGTCTTCTGATACGTTTATCAAAATATAATTGATATTGCCTTAATTTCCTTATTATTATAAATGTGATTGTTGCGAAAGATGCAATTGTTCCGATTGTTGTTGCGATTGTTGTCATTGTTGCTAATGAGATTTTAATGATACTTATCCGCAGACAAAACGGGAATATTAGTCTCCTGATCCTTATCAGAAGGATAAAAAGGATGAGCTGAATAATGAAATCATTAATCGGTTTGCTGAGACCCTGCAACGACAGGCATTAGTTTAAGAATTTCATTTTCTACGTTGCCTAATAATTTTTAGCATTCATTAAATTATAATTTTATCCCTTGTCGAATAAGATCCCGCCTACGTCCTTGGATTTCGTCCCTGTCAATTCCCACATAATCATAAACACATACATATACAAATAACAATTCTAATACAATATTACTTTACTCATAATTTCTATTATGTTCATTCAGACTTTCATTGTTTCTTAAGTGTTTCTTTTAGTTACATATCGGAAATTGAAAGCTAAAAGGAAAATGAATTATTGTAAAAAAAGAAATCATTATTATGGTTACTTACAACAAAAAAAAAAAAAAAGCAAACCTCAAATAATAAAAGTTTAACTTTTATCCCCCTTTGTATTTTACATAAGAAAATGTATCCCTTTAATCAATAATGACAAATCTTTTATTATTAAGTATTAATCTTCTCAGAAGCACAAAAATAATGACAGTGATTCACTTACTAGAATATATAGAATTAGGATTGTCTTCATGTGGTTTAATTCCTAATTCCTTCCATTTTAATAAATACATGTCAATTACGTCACGTGGATTGTTACAGTCAAAAGTCTCAATGTGTTCTTCAATTATTTCATCCACGAAACCATTCATTTTGTCTCGAATTTCAATGACCTTGTCAAATCCATTCCAAGATGGCGGAAGATACCTACATCATAAAAAAGAATCCGTCTTTCAGAATATAAGTTTTCACATACACAAAAACAATAAATCAGGTAAATCTTTATTTACGATATGTGGATGCATTGTACCGTATCCAATTGATTTTTGTTTTATAAGGTTCCCTATGTTCGTATGTACTGGTGTGTGTAGTTTCGATTTATTGCTGCTTATGGTTTTCTTGTATTAGGATGTCCAACAAACGTGGTGCAATTGTGGAGCTGTTTCGTGCTGGAAAACGTCAATGCAAAATTGTTCATCTGCTTAGCAGACCGTCTTCAATGCTATCAACCGGTTCAAGGAGCTTGGTCATGATGGACGACGTCCCGGAAGCGGAAAAAAGTGCACTGTCAACATGGCCACGAACCGCCAGATAATCAAGAAGCGGATCCAGAGAAATTCGAGGGTCTCCATGAGGAAAATCGCTCGTGAGACAGGCATTGACTGGACAGATGGCCAAAAAGATACTCAACCTCAAGTCGAACAAGCTCCGAAAAGTTCAGCTCCTCACCGATGACAACAAGTGTGTACGACGTCAAAGATGTTGCCAACTGAAGCATCGTGCCGCAGCTCAGTGATGGGAGCGCATTCTCTTCACCGATGAAAAGCTGTTCACCGTCGAGCAGGCACACAACCACCAAAATGACAGGAGATGGTCTGCTGAGGCTCCCGGCATGTCGGCCATCTTTGAACACCGCCAAAATCCGCAATCGGTGATGGTCTGGGGAGGAATTTGCGCCAGCGGCAAGACCCCCCCCCACCTCGTTTTCGTGGAACAGGTCGTCAAAATCAACCAAGTAGTGTATCGCCATGACATTTTGGATGCCGTCGTTCTACTGTGGGCCCAGCAGCACTTCGGCAATACGAAGTGGAAGTTCCAACAAGACTCCGCTCCGGCCCACAAGGCGAAAACGAATCAGAACTGGTGCAAGGACCATTTTCCGGATTTCATCTCGTCTGCGGAATGGCCGCCATACTCACCGGGTCCAACCCGATGGACTACAGCGTCTGGTCGATTTTGGAGTCCAGAAGTGTCGCGTCGCTGAAGCAATCTCTGTGTCGGGAGTGGATCGATTGTCGCCAGAGGACCTGTGGCCAATGGCTGAAAATTTTAAGTCGCATTTGGAGCTCTGCATCGCCGCCAAATGCGCTCACTTCGAAACCGACTGAAGATACTTTTTGTGTGATGTCCATGTTATTGGTATTAGTTGCTGCATTCATGCAACTTTCGCTTCTTCATAAAATATCGATGGAAACATTTGTCCGAGGTTTTTCCTGTCACCCTGTATTAAAGATATTTTCGAGAGTATTCATTCTGATATAATGTTTAAGATCGAAATGGAAGAAAATCATAAAATTCCTTTTTTTATTTTAATTTCCAGTGAGGGTAATAGAATTTCTATGTCTGTTTATAGAAAAGAAACTTTTTCTGAAATCACTTTGAATTTCAATTCATTTTGCCCAACTCCTTCAAAATTAATATAATAAAAATGACTGTTCGTAGATCTTCAGTGTTTCAAGTTCGGAGGAACTGTTAAATCAAGAAATTTCCGAAATTAGAACTATACTTATGACAAATGGTTATCCCATTGACTTTATAAAGAAATGGTTTCCTAATTCATTTAATCGAATGTATAATGATTGTATTATAACTAGAAGCAATTATCAAAAATCCTTTTTTGTACCCATATCAAGCGATGGTTAAAATATTAAGACCTTATAAAAATTGTACAGTAATAACAGCCGGTTGCATCAATATTGTGCTCACATACTTAAATAAAAGAAAAAAAAAGGAAAATAATTCGGAAATAAGTATGGATCAAAATTGTGTGGTGTATACCATTACTTGCAGGAATAATAATTGCTGATATCTGGGAGAAACAAGACGATCTGTAAAACTCCAGGTATAAGATGTTTACAGATGTCAAAAATAATAATCTCAACTCTCTTATGGCTTACTATTGTCATCAAAACGGGCATAAATTGGATACTGATAATGTCATAATTTTAGCTGAATCTAAAAGTTATTATCATTATCATTATAAGACCATACACACAAATAAAAGACATAATTTTATAAATCAAGACATAATAACAGTGACATGTTTCGAAGATTCACCATTATGTCTTGATTAATAAAATTATGTCTTTTATTTGTGTGTATGGTCTTGTAATGATTATATTACTACACACACTATGAATAATAATAAGAGTTATTAGTAGACTAATTAGTATGCCTCGTTTTTTGTAATAATTTTTATTGTCTGTAAATAGATGTTTGATTTTTTTTTTGATTTTCCCTTTCTGGGATTTAATCCTCAATTCTCATTCGAAATTTTACATGGTTCAGCGCTGTTGGTGACGTAGCGATAGGATCTTTCGTGTTTGGTGCTGATGTAGTGATGATTGTGATGTTTGTCTAGATGCTAGTTTGTTCCCGTTTAAGGTTCTTCCTCCGTGAATTCTTATTTAAAGTCACTTTTTGTATTTTCGAGTTCTTGGAAAAAGGTCCTTGTGTAGGCCTGAAACCGGTTGTATATTTTATTACGTTTTAAATATATGCTAAATTTTCAACGTAGTCTTGTGTGTAGGCTTCATTTACTTTGTTTCTGTTAAGAAATTAGCACACATTAAATTCTTTTTATATTATTCAGAATTTGAAGATATTCATCAACGATAAGTTTCTAAAATATATATAATATTAAAAGAAATTGAGAACTATAAAATCAAAGATAAATTTTAAAAAAAAAAAGAAAATGAAAACCAAAAATTAAAAAGCTCAGATTATTTTAAAAGATTTACTCAGAAGTTATTTCTTACCCTAAGAACGGGAAAGCATCCACAATTCCAACCTGAGATACTATCTTTTCTACCTCATCCATGAGCCTGATAAGTCTTTCCATTCTCTTATTATTATGGTCAAATCTTTGACCAAAACACAGAGAACAAATCACATTAGTTGTCATATAGTTTAACATCAAATGTAAATCTCTTGATTTCTGTACTCCTTGGCGAAGGAGATCAAGAACCACCTGAAAAGAACAAATCGTCTTTAATATTGAAAAACACTAAGAAGGAAATATTCCAATTATTCCACTTATGAGCTTCTGCATGATGCAATGTTTTATTCGTTGAAGGTAAAAACTTGAGCGACTTGGAAGATTTAGTGAATATTTGTCAAAATGTAGCTTAAAATTATATATAATCTAGTGGGGACAGTGTTTTAAAACAGGGTTTTAAGACTGAAAGAGAAAAAGTGACATTCGTCATTTGAAAAAGCCCAGAACTTGATGGTGAAACTAATGGTGTATTTTTAAGTTTTATTTAATACAGCTACTTTTTAGATGTAATATTGTAAATTTTATTGAATCTATAATGACAGTACCACATATTACAATATCAATTTATATCAGTTTTTTTATGTTTTTGTACGAATGTATTTTTTTTTAATAAGTGTTTCCATCTCGAAGTAAAATTGGAAAGACCAAAATCCCTAAATGCTACATTTAGTCCAAATTATATAAATTTCATAATACATTATTTAAAATTAATAAATTAATAAATTAAAATTAATTAAGAAGAAGCAAAGATAAATTGGCATTATCCTTGAAGAATAAGAAATATGGGTTTGGAATTACTTTCACAAATTCCATATTTCAATTCATTCTTATATTCTTTACTATTTCAAAAATGCAATAGACAGAATTATAGATTATAGTTTCCATTCAAATTAGGATAAGGAGAAGGGGCATCTTTGTCACGATAATCTATCCAAGAGTTAGAATGAATCCTCAATTACTGTAGGAGGAATGGATTCCTTTCTGTTTATAACATATGCACACCATTTCTTCAAATATATCCATTCTAAAAAGGAATCGCCTATCCTCCTGATTTTGAACAGCCATGCCTGCCATAAAACTCTAAGCAGCCATCAATAAACCGTGAAAATGAAATTCACTTCTACATCACACTATTAACAGACTACAGCTATTGGATGTGGATGTGTAAGGACCCTTCAAAACACATGTATATCTGGAAATGGACAAATACATAACCAACAATCCCTAGAACGGATCACAGATTCTATATTAGAGTCACTGATTAAAGAGAGGCGGAAGTCATCCTGGACGATTTGTAGGTCTAACAAGGGAGGTTAGGATTATTAGGTTTGTCAGGTCTAAACATCCCTTGAAAATTTTATCATTTATTCAGGAGCTTAAGTATTTGACGTATATCAAATTTTAGCTGCTCTTTCGCACTGAAAGGGGGTTGAAAAAAATGCTGTAGTTACAAGAAAATGTGATGTGACGTCACCACTCTTTGCGAACCATGCATGATGTCACGATTCTCCCGTGCAGGCAGATCGTCCAAGGTCACAGACAAATAAGGGATAGAGCATCGCAGAAAATTTTTTAAAAAAAACTAAATTTAATTACTGTTTATAAAATAAAAACAATAACTAAAAAATGTATTTGTATTTTAAAAGAAAGTACTTTTACATAAAAAAAAAATAAAGAATAAAAACAAACAATAAAATAAAGAAAATATAATATTATAATAAAAAACTTGAAGAAAAACTTATGTAACGGTAACTGTAAACTATTGGCATATTATAAATATAATTACAAATATAAATAATGACAATAAATCGAGTAATAATTTAAAGAATTTAGCAAAAAATAAAGAAATAGAAAATGTTTAATTAAAAATGGAAATTACTAGTCGAACGAATTTTCGTTCTACTAAATTAATTTATCTTAAAAAAGTTTCCATTTCTAATCCTATGAATTCCAATAGTTGAATTTTAAAAACATGAACACCATAAATCGAAACCAACAAATACAACACCATTTTTAAGTAGATTGCTGGCTATCTTCCTAATGTAGTTAGGATCCGGTTATAATTTATCATGAGCTGAATGACATCCTTCGTCAGTGTAAAGAGTCCCTCCATATATAAATGGACCCTTATGTTATAATGATACGATATTGGTCAAGACTATTGCTTCGGATTTAATAAACAAGATAGAGATTTAAGGGATAATATTTATATTTCATTTCTACAGTCCCTACGGTGAATGAAGATCCTCCCAGAATGCAACGCAGCTTATAGATTCAGCTTTCCTGGCCGACCGCTAACATTAAAAGAGAAGAGTCGCTTCTCTTCTGTTTCAATGTTAGCGGTCGCCCAGGAAATCTCAATCTATAAGCTGCGTTGCATTCTGTGAGGATCTTCATTCACCGTAGGGACTTTAATTCTTTTTTTTGGATTACAGTGTAAAAGTGATAGGTGGGATTCATAATTGCTTGTTTGCTGTTGTTTTTTTTTCTCCTCTCTTAGGTTTCACGGTTTTGGCCCAGATCGTATAGTCCTGTACTACGTTTTGCCGGCTTACTGAAGATTACAGCATTTACTATACTTTCTGTCCACTGATGCTAATTTGTTTTTTCTGTTTGGAAGTTTCCCGTTCTACTCATCAGATGTCACTCTAGTTTACATCGCACTAAAGTCACTGTATTGTCTTTGCGTCCAAAGACAAGTATGGACATCTCTCCGTACGGCGCCATTTTCGAGCCACAACACTGACGTGAGTCGCGCAAAGCGCTAACGACGTATTCACTTTGTGTTTTTTCATTTTTTTTGAAGCAACTTTATAATCATTGTAAACTTTATCAACAACGATTATTAATTTTTAAAATCATTGATTTACTGCAACTAACTCATTATAAACGAATTCTCTTACTTTTATATGATAACCTTCTTTAGGAATTAAAATGAGTAAAGAAAGGAAAAAAAAAAAAAAGATTGTAAAAAAAAAAAAATCATTAAACGCACATATGTATATAAAATATATAATACATTACATTGTTTCCTGTTACACTAATATTTTTTTCCCTTCCTTTCTTTGATAATGTTAATATAAAACCTTCGTAGAAATTTTCACCAAATGTGGATAATATTAATTAATATGACTAAAAAAAATTTAATTGTTATTAATCATAAATATAAGAATGAACATGAATAAAATTTTCAAGCAAGAAATATATGCATTTTAATATAGATTGTTTTATTCATTTCATTAGTTTTTAAATAATAAAATTGTCATTTTTGAATTAATTCTTTTGTTTAGGGCATTTTTACCATTTGTTCAACTGATTGTACACATATATTTATAAAATTATTTAAGTTTAGTTATTAAATTAGCTAACTATTGTTTATTAGTTTTTAACTACATTTTAATGTTAGTTGATTATCGATCATAGACCTTATAACAAAAAAAAAATGGATTTTTCTTTCATAAACTAACTGAATATTTAATTTTATTTATTTAATTTTAACTTAAATGAATCAATGAATAAAATACAGCTTAATAATTTCTAACTTATATATGTTTATGTATTTTTAGTATTCTTTTAATGAAATTTTTTATTGAAGAATATATAAAACAAACCAATGAAAGAAATAATTCTTTATTGAACAAGACAATAAGAAATTTATGTTAAGAGTAAATATATATAAATATATATAAAAAAAGAAGCATGTACAATAATAAATATTACTTAAATGACCATTTTATTTCTACTTTTCATGCCCATACTTCTGCTCCCATAACAGTTCTTTCTCAATTTTTGTGGAACATTAATATTCCTGATCAGAAAAAAAAAAAGTCAAGCTTTAAAATACTGATCTGTTACTTTTTCGAGAATGATGGAAAATTATTCTCACATACATTTCCAAATTTTCACTTCCGAATTTGCCAAGCATTTTCAGTTTTTCACTTTCTCTAAATATAGTTTCTATTGCTCAACAAATTGTAAAAATATTAAATGAAGGAAAATTAAGAATTCATTTTCAGAAGATGATTTAAGCGTTTTATTCAAAGTGAACTTTTGTATTGCTTTTCAAATGTGTCTATCGTTTTCAATACAAAATAATAGCAATCAGACTAGTTTTTCAGTCTTAGCAGGATCTATTTACCAGTATTTCGTCATTAGTTTACGAACAAACAATATTTCGTTTTAATTTTCGTTTACCGTCAGCATGATGTTTTGGAATTGATCCTCTGGGAAATGTTTCTTTAATTAACGCAAAACAACAATTATTTTCTTATTAAAACTAGCGGTAATTATTATATGTAAATAAATTTATTGCAGTAGAAAATGAATACTTAAAAATCTTTCCTGCCAACATTTCAAACGGATTTTATTTCGTTCAGCTGCCGGAAAGCGACAAAAAAGCTCTACTCTGTTGCTACAGCCGAATTAGAACAATCAGGCATTCTATTTTATCAAAAAAAAAGATAAAAAGTATAAGCAAAATGATGTAGTTGCTTCATAAAATCGGCGTCGCAGCCGAATCCGAGTTAAGGGATGGATCGAAAATGGCGGGCATGGGGTCACGTGGCGGTCTTAGAGCCAATCACGTAGTCGCATTGTCGGCAAATGCCAAGATCAAATGCTTTTCATACTTGTCTTTGGACGCAAAGGCCATACAGTGACTTTACATCGCACCACATTTCAGCTTTTCTATTGGTTCAAATTATAATACTGTACAAGCTCACTGTAACCTTGAAGGAAAGCACTCGTCAACGCCTGGCAGGCAAGCTGAAACCGTTGTAACTTATATTTTAATGTTATCTTTTTTAATAACTTAATATATGCATTGGACTCATCTACAACTACAATATATTTCACACATATTACATTGTGTACTTCAATTATAGATTTATTCGTTTCAAAATCTGAATGCAAACACTTACTATCGATATATCAAGTGACGTTTTAATAAAATGTTCTATATCATTAAGGGTATTTAATTGTTCATAACTAAGTGTTTTCCTTAAATATGCCGAACTTACCCTGTCCTTCCCATAGATGTATTTATAAACGTAATTATTTTTGGACCCTGATGTTTCCTCCCCATTATTAAAATTAACACCACCCTCCCCCAGCGCAATATCCTCAGTTTCTTCATATGCAATGGATGGATAGCTAAAGATATTTATAATTATGAAGCATATCAGCAATAAACAGCACTTACAGATAGAACTTTAATAGAACTGAATTACTTTCAACTGATGATCTCCAACTAAGCGAGAACAGCTGTTTTGGGATGCCACATTTAAACGTTGGTCTCACCCTTTTAATGTGTTTGTAAATTTTTAGGCGTTTTTTGTTTTTAAAAATGCGCAAAGAAAATTCTTTGAGGCTGATGGTGGGCAGCACAAGAATTTCCTTTATTTTATTTTTAATGTCTATTTTGTTTTTAGTGTAGATTTGTGGAGGTGCCATAGTTTGTCCTACTACCATTTCAGTTCACCTCTGCAATGAGACCTTGAGTGTTAACAGTGTCTACTCAACTGATGATCGCCAATTAAACGAGAAACAGCTGTTTTCGGATGTCACTTGTAAACACTGGTCTCACCCTTTTAATAAAATTTAGTTATTAAAAGAAATTAAATGAAAGCTAAATAAAACTAATAAAAAAATAATAAATAACTAAATCTACTTCTGTTTCTTCATGTATTTTTCCTTCAACGCTTAGTTTTCCCAATCCAAAATCTCTGAGTGAACTCATTAGAAATCTCCGTTGTTCTTTCCATATTTCACCGTCAGTTACAAGAGTACCTGTAAAAACAAAGAAACTAGGTTTTAATATTTTTTAGTTTTGTACATGCAAATTTGGGGCCCGGTAGCGGAATGGGTAAGGGCGCTTGGTTACGGGTTGGAGGTAACGGCTTCGATTCCCGGACCGGCGGAGGGCGCGAATTTTTCGTTCTTCCATTCTCCTCCAAACGGGTCCTAGGGCCTACCCAGCCCTCTGTAGTATGAGTATCGGGTTTCTTTCCCAAGAGTTAAAGGCGGGCGGGCGTCGGGTTGCCCTCCCGACCTGAGCCTAGTCCCATTGGTCATGAAACGCCGGGAGCCCTACCTCCCGCGAGCCCTTGGGCCTGCATAGGCATGTTGTGGGGACCCCTTAACCCTTTAACATGCAAATTTAGTAATAATATTAAAAAAAAACTTATATTTCCAAACTTATTTAAAGCTGTAAATCAGGACAGAATGTAAAAATAAATACATATAGTTTGTACATACACACATTCATACTTACCCATATATATACAGAGGTATAAATATAAAATGTAGTTGAAATAAAGTTAGTTACGACAGTCAAACACAAAAGACTATATCTTACAGTTCGGTAGAAATATCAAATTTTATGTTTGCATTAATTTTCTAGAAACAGTAACAGATGTAATTTCAAATAAGTTTAGTTGAATTTAGGTATAGATTGTTAAAAATGGAAAAAAAAAATTGGTAATTTGAGAAGACAAATGGAGCAAAAGCCAAATGGAGTATAAGCAGTTTGTTTTTAAAAAAAAGTTAGCACTATAAAGAAATGCCATCAATTTTTTCTTCTATCTATTTAAAATGCACCAATATGCTGAAATTTTTATAAAAAAGTGATTTATGTCCTCTCTGCAATTAAATTGTTCATATGATCAACTTATTTATAATTGAGTACAGCCTTCAGGATTTCAAAATGATATAGGCTCAAGATATAAAATGTTCCGTGTTATCTTAGATGGAGAAAATACAAGTCATAACAGAACATAACAGTCTTATAGGATAATGATTCATTTCTATTTCGAAACATTGATGTCATAAATGTCCAAATCCGTGATACACGAACAGCTCATTGCCGTGAATTGTTAAGGAAGGGAAAGTTATTCCTTAAATCCTTAACTCCTTAGGCTATTATACGCCGAAGTATCAGTAAAGTTTAAGAACCTAAACTCAATTCACAGAATCTTGAAACTCTTCTGCTATGCAATTGCTTTAGAACCGCGAATGACGTTTCTAAAGGACTTATTTATACATGTAGCGAAAGAAGAGAGCTGTGTGCTATAAGCATGAGTAAGAATCTTTTACAAAAAATTATAAAAAGCATTCTTGTTGCTAATGAAATGCATATCAAAAATGTTTTAAACACTGATTAACTAAGACCTTAAAGCCATGGATGTATTTGGGATGTATATCTGAAAAATGGAGATCTTAATCGATGTTCATGATATTATAAGGAACATTTATTAAATTTTTTACACAAGGTTTGCAGGATTAATTTTATTATGACTCAATTAATGAGTATTTTAGACTTAAGAAATATTTTTGTTGTATTTCAACAGTATTTTATCAAGATTATTCGTGTAATATCCACGACCTTTACCATTTATTAAAATAGAAAGAAAAAAAGCATTTTCTAAATATTCATATAATTTCAAATAGTCTTTTAAACTATTCACCTTTAAAGCTAAAATAGAACTATCTTGTATTTTGAGAACAAGAATCTTGTAATCGTGGTATTGTTTAGGGCACTGATGCTCTTTTTATGGTAATTACTCTTTTCTGTTAAACAACCTTATACAGTGAAACCTCCACTAACGGACACTCCCGAAAAGCGGACACCCCCCAATAGCGGACAATTTTGCAATCCCCAGTTCCTAAATATAGACGTTCCATGTATTGACCTCCGAATAACGGACAACATTCTACAGAAAATGAACGATCTTGGGTTGTTTTTCAAAAGCAATAGAATCAGGCTACAGTGATTGTTGGAGAAGTAAAGTTAGTTGACAATTATCATAAAGGAACACGTTCATCAAAAGAGTAATTGTCAAGAAGACAATTCAACGCTATGTGCAGAAAGTCATCAACCTTTGTTCAGGATCAATTGTTAGGTTAACAAAGGTTGCATCTCTCACGTTTGAAAGTTATGTTGTAGGCTTCAGCCATATTGCAGTTCTGATTCCGTTTTCGTTGATGATGCTAGGTTAGGATTATTATCCACAAGATATCTCAGGACTAATGGATTTGATGAGTATTCTCCGTTTTTATGCATGCAAAGGACTATGATATATTTTGCATAAAACGAATGATCCAATTGAAACGTGAAATAAGAATTCTTTCACTTTCAGGCTTAAGAGACACTAATATTTCTTTTCAAATATTTTATAGGAGTTATTGGTTGCTAGGTAACGCAATGTCGAAAGAATTAAGGATATAAGAGGAACTGACGATTAATATCTGGATTAAACATAGGTAATATTATTCCATTTATTATTTCCGATCGCTATTTTCTCGTGGATAAAATCAAGTCATCAACTGATAAAAGAATTAAAGATTCAGTAAAGAATAAAGATTATTCAAGGGAATTAAAG
>JAFIDM010019687.1:0-12600 GCA_023159025.1 Thereuonema tuberculata
ATATTTATTACATAAATTACTTTCTTCTTTTTTGATGCTTGTTTATTTGTCCTAATTATTTTTTTAATACTTTTTATATTGTTTACATAAAAAGTACACTATACGTTTTATAAATAAACTTATCATGTATTTCCGATATTCTTTATGTCCTCACACAGCAACTTCCAATGAGGTTTCTATTATATCAGTGTGAAAAAATTCGTTGGAATTAAGCATTGTTCTGAAAATATTGTTGCCAATTATATATATAACAATATACAACAATTTAAATATGATGATTGCTTTACCGAGCTATTGAAGAGTATGATAGTACGTGTTGAGGGTTGAGATGGAATGTAATCGGATATGGACTTGGAATGTAATCGGATATGGACTTGTAATGTTTGTTGAAGGTTGATTTCATTGTAATATAGGATCAATTATCGTACATGGAAAAATACTAATATATGCACACATCGCCCGTCGCTCTTATTATAGTTGAGAGAAGTCGTAACAAAGTAGTTGCATTGGAAAATGTATCTCAGAAGATGTAGTTACTAATTAATATTTTATTTACAATAAAAATAATATCTGTGAAATTAAAATGTGTAGTTGATCATAATGTTAACTGCTTTTAAACTGATATACTAACAAAATTTAAATGTTCTATTCGCTTTACAGGATTCATGTATCTATTGATTTTCTATGTTTTATTAAAATTCGTAATTATAACTTCACTACAAAGTTTCCAGGTGAGGTTGTTGATTATAGGTTGCTTCTAAAGATTCATTTTTCTTATATACGGTATATCCTACCATCAACAAAACTCGACCAATCCTATCTAGACATTAGATGGTTTTTGTTATATTCTTGAAACAGATCAAGTAAATGAACCGTCAAAAGGTAAGATGGTGGCTGAGATTGAAAATTTTTTTTCTGGAATCCACTACATAAAGAAAGACACAAAAAACAAAATAAAGTAAAAAAAAAAAAATCTTGGAAAGACCTTTATTCTGAAGTCTATTTTACAGTGGATTGAAAAGGTTGTAAATAACACTAAATGTTCATTATAGATTACATATGTAATTATCTAAAATCATGTGACTTATGTGATCAGTGAAACTAATGACATAAATATTAATTAACTAATTGGTAAGGTAAACTAATTAATAATTAAAATTAAGTTTTACAGAAATATTTGGAAATATTATATTAGACATCTTTAAATACATTTGAAACATGGCATTTTTTTCCAAATAAATTTTAATAGCTAACTCACATCGAAAAGAAATTAATTATGCTAATATTTACAAGCAATTCTTCCTTTCAACTCTTGATTAATTCTTCTTTATTCATCCTTTTAAGGGTGTCTCATTTCTTTGGTCCTTCTTTGTGGATTCGAGTGTCCCTTCAGTTGTCTCATTTGACTGATCTTTATTTCCGATTAAAAGAATTGATTCTTCTCATTCACTGTAAAGTAATAGTACACAGGCTATAGTTACTTAAAAGTTTAATATTTAACAGCAAACAAAATGCCTATGAGTGGATGCCTGAATGCTTAACGACAGTGACTTTCAACAAAAATATATCAAAAGTAAATATGGTCTTTTAATTTACATGCCAATCAAGACTTGCAGAGCGAAACAGATAAAGTTTTCAGCGATTCTAATTAAAGGACTAAGTAAGAGTAGAGATTGGTATCTTAGTCCAACACTCTCCCGCTGCAGTGTTTTAGGGTGATTCTAGGACATTCAATGGATAGAAGTAACTTTACAAAAATTCATGATTCCAACGAGACTGAGCGCAGCTTTACTAGTTTCTAAGTCAGTGTGATTGGAAATTACGAAATGATTCAAGCGTCCATTTAATGTAGCACAGTTTATAAGTTAAAGAATTTTGTTGAAAGGATTGCAGCAGAAATTGATTACTAAACTTACACTCAAAAGTGTGGGAAAGCACAACACATATTGTTGGAATATGGAAGGTACTATGAAATTAATTAGGCAGTATATGCAATTATATTTTTCTAACTTTTATTTAAAAATAATTGATAACTGCCAGAAACTATTTTTTTGAAAGGAAATATTCCATGTAAAGCTACTTAATGGTAGAAATGAAGGACTCTGACTGTATTTCCTTTTATTGAACTTGGAAAGTTCTAATACAGTGTTTCAATGGTTTTCAAAAAAATCCTTTCGTACTTTAATGTGGGAAGTAAGATGAATCAATCATTTTTTTATTAAAAAAAGCAAATTAGAAGATGTTGTGACTTAATGATGGGATTAGAATTGGACATGGGTGCGAAACTAAATTATTGTGCGAGAGACAGTGGACTTTGGACGTTCAGAGACTTCCGCGTGTGGCGACGCTAAGTGAAAAATTCAGTGCAATTGGGTTCGAGACTCAGGCAATGTAGGAGAATGACAGTCTATAACTTCTCGAAGGGTAACCGTAACTTAAGCTGAATCCATCCTGAAGAAAAAGCAACTAACCTGAGTTGCTTTAAATAGTTTCACCTATTCCAATCTGGTGAAACGAAGAGCCATCAACACCCTGAGTAAGTGTCTTTTTCAATCCTATTATATTGAGCCACAACTGAGGGGAATATTTTTGTTATTGCTTTAAGTAATTTCTTGTTATCGATTCGAGAACGTTGCGCGTCAGAGACGCCAATACGTTCCAGAAGATAAAAAATGAAAACAAAACGTCTAACAAATATTGAGTCATTCCTGAGCTCGCACAATCCTTTGGTGTTCTTGTAAATGGTCTTGTATTAAAAGCTTTCTTTACTTAAGTTTTTACTAAGTTTTTCTTTTGTAATTCAATAAAGTAAAAGGAACTATTAATAAACTTCTAATTAATAAACTATTAATACAAATTATAAACGAAGAAAGCAATCTCAAGGCTGATTAGAACTTCTTGTTTAGAAATGCTTATATTAAATCCATTTCTTTTTATTTGCTCTTACATTTTGTTATTAAATGAAACATGAAGTTATAATTTGAATTAAAATATTTCATATTGAAATAATATTTCTGAAGTTTTCTTTAAATAGCTTCAGATGAAAATTGAAAATTACATTTAAAGTAAAAATGAATATTTATGACGTCACTCAAAGATAAGATAAAAACTCGATTCAGGAATTCAGCGCAAATGCGATCGCCAGAAAGCAAATTGTTCTTGATCGAGATCAACGTAAGAGATGATGTCAGCATACCGTGTCGAGGTAGACACACCGATTGACCGGATAAAGGACCAATGATATCCCGGAACAATATCTGCATTGCGGAGTCCCGAGTCACTTGTCTCAACATGTTAAACGTTGAGTTGAAAGAACCAAGAGAAGAGTGTGTTGGATTACTTCAAATTGGCGAAAAGAACAATTGAAAGATAGTCGCTTAGTGTAGCAGTCATATGAATTGTGAGTATGGAAAGTTATTTACTATTAGTTTTATTCGCTGACGGAAAGAGCTTCAAATAGAAGAATAAATGAAATTATAATAATATTTTAAGGAACTGAAAGATATAACCCCGCTAGTTAGTGAATAAAGAAGTTAAATTAAAGTCAGGAAATTCATCGTTTTTAAGTGCTCCGTATATCTGTTAAGTGATAGCAAATAAAATAAGAATTATTCGAAACAAGTTTAATTCTTAATTATGCCTTACTGCAGTATTTTTCCTATATATGGTGCGTCGATATCAAGTGAAAGCTCCAAGAACAGTTTTGTGCAACATTATTTAAAGCTTTACAACTTCAGCTAGTGCTGCGAACTGTGAAGCCGATAGTGTCACTCTGTAATCAAGTCGATTATTGTGGTTAAGTTCAATCACACTCAACTTACCTGCTATTCGTCCCAAAGTACAACAAATCGATTGGAAATGGACTAAGTTCAATATTTCTTTATATTTGTAAAGTTGTACCATTGAGTGTGCATTATAAAAAAACAAAAAAAAACAAAAAAAAAACAACATTATTTTCCAGTGACTCCTGAATAAAATTATTAAAAATTATATTTCCTGATAAAAGCTATTTAATAAATAAGATTAAGCTAAAATTCTAGATTGAATATAATTCTTAAAGAATTACATAATCATTTCCAAAGAAATTTATAATACGAAGCTAAAAAATACAATCAATAATAAACACAAATTTGTAAACTTAATTACGTTTGTTCCAGAATTTCAGTTTTTTGATCCATTTGTTCAATGCAGGGTTTTTCACCACTTTAACACGTAAATCTTCCGCATTCTCTGAAAGAAAGTAAGATTTTTAAATAATTGTCTCTTTAATATGAAATGGATATTGCTTGACAGATTTCTTGAAATTACAGAAATTAAAGCAGATATTTCTTTGTTTAAAACAAATTTAGATTTATAAAAATACACTGCTATCCAATTTTATAAAAATTCTTAGAAAAACATCTTTAGTAAACCTCCCTTTTGTGGGATTCAGGATGGACTGATTAATGTTCCGCAATCTTTTTTAATTTATTAGATTTGTATCTATGCTTGAAAGGAAACTTCATTTATAATAGATTAACTAAACAATGGAAATTGCACAGGAAATAACTTTAAAAAATTAAAATTGAATAAAAATCAGTTCTGTTCGAAACAAAAGAATTGTTTTCTAATAGTCTCAATAGTATTTATGCTTGTTTCATTTGATTGTCCTTTAAAGTCATTAATATATAACGTACATACATGAATACATTTTGTATGTGTTAAATATATATCTGTGTCGGTCTTCTAACTGGTCAGTTTTGTCTATCAGACATCTACAGGGTGGATGAGAAAGTTGTAAGTCACCCAAATAACTTATGAACGAAGATGGCTAAGAGTCAGGTAAGTTAGATATTGGTACAGGAAAGCGACCATCCGTTATCCGACTGAAAGCAGCGCCCTTAGCGGCAAAACGTGAAAGTTATTTACCCTATCTCGGAAACCATGAGAGATATGGGAAAAAAAATAAATGAGTTAGTTGTAGAGCATCATCGATATAATTTCCTACTAATTCGATGCTCTACAAGTTTCATTTTTTTTTTCTGTATTTCTCATAGTTTCCGAGATTGGATTATTAACTTCTACATTTTAGCGCTAGGGGCGCTGCCGTCAGTCCTAACTTCCTTAACTGTAGCTATCTTCGTTCAAAAGTTGTTTGGCTTAGAACTTTCCCGTGCACCTTGTACATCGCATGGACTTCCATTTGTAGGGGATGTCACAAAAAAGAGGAGAACTTAATGCACATTTTATATAATTGTGGTAGTTTTGCAGATATTACGTTTAAATTCCTAGGTTTCTCCTCCTTACAACCAAAGGATATCAGTCTTTAGTAAGGTATAAATTTTACAGGATTTAGGATGCAATAATACAATAGATCACATGTCGCGGTTCACGGTTTTCTTACCACTCAGTCTTTACAGATATAGATAAAAGTGTAGATTTTTGTATGAATGTTAAAATATAAGTTTAAAAGTTAAGTGGTGCTAAAAATGTTTTAAGTCAAAATCAATGGAAATAAAAAAGAAAGCCCTAACTTTTCAACTCATTCTCAAGTCTTCCTATTAAGATAAAATCTAATGTTTAATATCTCTATGCAATTTAACTAATTTAATATGATATCATTTAACCTAAACAACAGTAATGTTATAGATATAAAAAGTTTAACTTGTACGTTTCTAAACCTCTTCGGAACGGTTTCTTTATCAGTAATATTATTTTGGCAGCATTCAGAGTAAATATAGTCTTCTATCTTTAAAGATTCTATTAAATATCATAAAATTATAAATAAACATTATAAAATAATTGTCTTTTGCTATTGCAGAATGTATATTGTTAACAGAATATTACCTGCCATGGGAATTGTCGGTATCAGTTCTAAAAGAGAATAAAATTTATATGGAATATAATCTCAATTTATTAGACAAAAGATTTAACGTGTGTTAGTACATTTTTACAGTACAATAAAACAAAGAACGCACATAACTAAAAAAAAACAAAAAAAAACAGAAATTCACTGAGCTATTTTTTATTATTTGTGCTGGAAATCGAGGACAGTACTGTTTCGAGGCTTATTGGCCTCTCTTCAGCCCGACCTATCCAGCATACCAAGCTCAGTGAAATGGGACGAATACACAAAACGGACAAACATACAAAGCAATGATAGGTCGGGCTGAAGGTCGGGCCAATAAGCCTCGAAACAGTACTGTCCTCGATTTCCAGCACAAATATCAAGAAATAGCTCAGTGAATTTGTGTTTTTTTTTTTTATTTTTTAGTTATGTGCGTTCTTTGTTTTATTTTACTGTAAAAATCTCAATTTATGTTACTAATAAAATTAAATTTTGAGTAAATTAGTTACCAATAGTTAAATTGAGATAAGTTAGTTTAAAGTAAAAAAAAAAAAAAAATCTGCGATTCATGATAGCCAATTTCTTAAATCACAATTGACTTCAATCCAAATGGGTTCTTGTAAATCGGTTTGATTAAAGCGTTTTACCATTTAGCAATACAGCTTATTACCGATTAAATATGTAATCTCTTATAATCATTTCCATAGTGATATGGATATGATTGTATTTATCCAAATTTTGTTTTAGAAATGTTGAATTCCCTTAGTGATTTACAATCTTAGTGTTTTATTCCAAACATTTGTGATCAGTTTTATCATATAGCATAGAATAACATCTATTCAGAGCTACTAATCTTTTCAAATTTTAATAGCGTTTTGTATTTGTTCATTATGAATACAGCCGTGCTGGCGTGGCCGTGCGGTCTCGGCGGCGGCCAGCCGTGGCGACCAATGCGCCAGTACCTGGGTTCGAATCCCGGCAGTGGCATGGCTGTTTCACTTTCCTTTCATGTGTTTGTCTGCTTTTTCTCTGTCCCTTGTCTCTTCTCTTCCCATCACCCCAGTCACCTGGTTAGTCGGGGTGATTACGACTAGTGTTCCCGCCGTTCTTAGGGGGAACGCCTTGCGTCCCGCCGTGGACTGACATACAAGGCCAAAATAAAAAAAAAAATTATGAATACAAATTTTACTGAGATTACCTTTGTAGGAATGTTATTTTATTTTTTTATAATTTATTTCTCACACAAGTACCAATGGATTCTTTGTGAGGCTCATGTCGGGCCCATGACCGGATTCTTAAGCATTATCTGGCAGAAACTTTGTTAATTTAGCTTGCCATTCCTGTATTTCCTGTATTCTCATGTGAAAATAAAATGTCCCCATTAGAAAACCAGTCCTTAAAGTTCACTCCCTATATTTGTACTCATATGAAACACTACATCCATAATTGATGTGAGGTTTTCTCTTATTTTGGTCACAATAATTAAATGAATTCTTTTACGAAATGACATATTCGACATATTCATCTATTTCAAATATAATAACTTCATAATTTTGAAACCATAAAATATCTTACAAATTCGCTATTAAATTTTTTTAACAGAAATGCTAAATTTCTTACCAAGAACGTTTGTACGAACTACAAAAAAGAATTACGGAACTATGATATTATTCACAGTTTTTAATTTAAAAATGATTACCAGTTGTTGATATTATTTTTTGGTTAGAAATAAAAAAAAAATACGATTAAATTTTTTAAAATGCTATCACTTTCATTCCATTGTTTTGTTTTAGGTATAGTTTGATTTAAATGTACTTCTAAAACAGTAGAAAGCCAGTCTGATTTAATACTTAACTTATTACAAACAAAAGAAAAAAAATGATTATTATAAACAAGGTAAAATTGATTATCACTGTCAACACGTAAATGACTTTAAAACGCATTCAATAAAATACACTTAATGCACTTTATAATCAGAAAATAGGACATAATATAGAAAATTTATTATAAATGAAGTGCTAATTTAATACTAACATTCATAACTTCTAACATATTGAGAAGGTAAAACTTCTCAAAAATGTTTTACCTTTACTGATATTTACCGTTATTTTCGTAATAATTAATAATTCATTCTTTAATAATCTAAATATTTCTGCAGTTGGAGATTTTCCAGACAATGAAATGAACGCATAAAAATCTGTTTTGTCATGATGATAACTTACATAGTGTACTCGCAAAACAGATGTCATTGCGCTACAAAAACCTTGTGTATTTTCACAATCATGATACCGAATATTATTTCGGTAATTACATCCTTCCTCTCATTTAATAATAAAAATCGTCGATTTTACAGCAAAGATAAAATGATTTCTTTTACATCAAATCCAATTACATAAGAATATTTCCAGATTGGTAGCAGTACTGGATATGTTTTCTTTTAGTATATTACAGAATGTTTTACTTTATCTCAGAGTTATATGTTGTTAAATAATTAATCCGTGTTGTTGATGAGACTGAATTTCAACTTATTGTATTTTATTTGAGTCCGAGAAATAATTCATTATATCATAATAGAATATAGACTCAAGTGTCTGCAAATTGAAGACCAACAAGGTAAAGTAGTCAAGCTGTCAATGTTATGATTGTAAGGATGTTTCAATGGAATTTCTTGCGCATTGGAGCAGTAGCTTTGCCTTTCAAAAAATAAAGTCAATATTATTATTGCAAATAATAATGGAACTTTGTCACCAAACAACGAAGTTTCTATTTCGTTTAGTTGAATTTTGGTTTAACTAACTGTAGCTGCTGTTTTTAAATGAATGTATTTTTTTTATTTATTTATTTATTTACTTTTGCAACAAAAAAATTATTGAAATGAAAATTATAATTACGCTTATGGTTTTAATTAAAAAACATATTTAGATTGTAAGTAAAGTTAGAAGCTTACCTAGAGTAGTTTTTCTTCTTCTCAAAAACTTTTTCGGGTGTCTCTTTTTGCCTTTCTTTCTTTCAGCTTTGAATAAAATTTATAACATTTCATTATCGCTTCAGAATATTTTTAAATTTTTAATATATAATTAGAAATGATTAAAAATTCCTGTTAGAAAATCTTTACTTCAAATTTTTATCATATACATGGGCCTATGCCCATGTGAATTTTGTTAATTACCTTCAATGTTTGCAATTCCCACTGTCGTTAAACCGTTAGTCATACAATCTTAATCAAACTCAAAGTTTTGTGAATGGCTATTTTGCAATTTTATTGATGTCAAAAAAAATATGAAAAACAAGTGATTTTGAAAAAATAGAAAGATATTACAGACTACTGGAGAAATGTGGTATTTTTTTATATTTCTCCAAACAGACTGTAGAATAGATGGGAAAAAAAATAGTTACGTAGCTAGCAGACGTTTGGCGATAGGAAGCGAGAATTGAGAACGGCTGTGTTTCCCAAGTACCTGTGAAAAAAGTCAAAACTTTTGTGATCCGGAGAGAAGATGGAAAAGCACAAGATGGAAAAGCATAACTACGACTTGAAACGGATCTAGCCAATTCGTTCCAGCAACCAACGCGATGGTTACCTCTGTAGCCTACAACGGCTGAAAAAGTTTTTCCATAATTAATGCCAGGATACTCGGTGGCATATGTGTGCGCTAGATTCTACGAGAATGAAATATCTGAAATTAGTGCTTCGTATATTCTCTTGTTGGGGCCCCAACAACAATCTTGACGAAGATAATTGAAATCTCGTTAAGTCGTCACCCGGATAAGTCGTCACTCCGTTTAAGTCGTCGTTTTCCTTTGGTCCCGACAAGGTCTCATACACAATAATGTAAAATAACCCTCCTTTACCAGTCACCAAATTTAATTCTACTCCGGATAACTCGTCACCCTCAGAAATGGCCAAAAGCATCTTTCTTCTCCATTTTGCATGCCATCGTGTTGTCTTTTCAGCCCCGCCCCTTCACTTTAAGAAAGCCAAGCCTTTACGGTGAATTTTCGACCCCGCCTGTAACTTATTCCTTTCCTACCCCTTCGGTGGATTTGGGTTCTTGGAATCTCGCTGCTAATCATTCAAAACATACTTCTCGCTGCGACTATCGAGTGTACACGTTTTTCTTGACCGCTATTGAATGTGATTTCATTTCATAGCGAGTAAGCCCCGCTTTTTTCTCTTGCAAATTCGTGGTTCGATTACGTTTTTAACATGCCAGGGAAACGAAAACTTGCCTCGTTATCTTTTAAAGAAAAAAAAAGACTTAATTGCACTTTTTGAAAAATCAAATGTTTCGAAAACAGCTTTGGCCAAAGAACACCATATTCCCAGGACAACATTAAACGATATTCTTTCATCGAAACAAGTAATTGAAGAAGCTGACTGCAAAGACAAAAGAAAGAATGAGAAAATCGAAGTTTGACGAGATCGAGGAGGTTTTAGTTCGGTGGTTAAAACAATCGCAAAATGTGCAGATTTCTGCCGTGATTCTCAAAGAAAAAGCCACGGAAATTGCTAAGGAGTTGAATATTGAAGATTTCGGCGGTAGCAATGGTTGGCTGGAATGTTTCAAAGACAGATATTGCCTTTCTTTTAAAACGATTAAAATGTGATAGCTATAAAAAGTGGGTTTTTTTTCCCAATCATTCATTTGCATGTATTGATTTCTGAAAATCTTGTTTTTCTAACCGAATCCTACAGCAATTCATGAAAATACTATCTTTCAGTGTTTTTTTGGTTTTTTTTTTTTTTTCAAAAATTCCCACTCCGCTTAAGTCGTCAAAAATGTGTGGTCCCTTGAGTGACGACTTAACGAGGTTTTTGTGTACTATCTATTTATCTGGCAAATATCAGAGGAGCTACGGACCGTTATATGCACTATAATTATAATTCAATTTAATCTTATACATAAATGATTAATTGAATATTGTTTCAACTAAAATTTTGTAAAAAAATAAATTGATATAAATAAAACTTAATTGAGCCGTGCCGGCTTGGCCGAGCGGTCTAGACGACTATGTACCGGCACCTGGGTTCGAATCCCGGTCGTGACATGGCTATTTCTTTCTTCTTCTGTGTTTCGTCCGTTTCCCCCTGGGACTTACTCTCTCAGGTGTAACGTCGACGGGAAGTGAATTCTCGTCTCTCATTTCCTAGCCTTCCTAAGGTTGGGCTAGCGGGTGGTCCCTCGCGGGTAATAATAATAATAATAATAATAATAATAATAATATAATAAATGTTTTGGAGAGGTATTGAAAATATTTGAATTTTTCAATATTGAAGGATAAGTAATAAAATTTACTATCGTTTTAATATTCCAATATTTATCCAAAAACATTTAAAGTAAAGCAATAAAGGAAATTCTGCAAAAGCATTTAAACAAATCGAATAAGTGATAAACAAAATATTAATACAAAATATGAAAATGTAGGAATGTCATTCAGTTAATATTTTAATATTCTACTTTTGAGATAAACAACTTCGTGACGAAGAACAAAAATTATAGAAAAAAAAAACATTTCTTGATAAGAAATAAGGCAAAAAAGAAGCCAAAAATTTAACGTGCTGTGCAAAGTATTTGAGAAACAAAAGACAAGAAACAAAAGAGCAGCACTTAAATTAATTGGAAATTGCCTTTCCGATTCAATTATTAGGAGAGGAGTTGGGTACGGCCGTTTCGTCCTTCTACGGACTCGTCAGCCCAACCCTGCCTCTCCCGATAAAAAACTCGGAAAGGCAAGATCCTTAAGCTGAGAGCCACCGCCAAACTGGAAGTGACCCCCAACCAAAGAAAGACAAGAAAAATAAATTGTTGTGCTTGTCAGCAACAACCAAATCCTTTTCCTACAACTCGTAGGGATGAAAGGATTTTAATAAAAGAGCAGAAAGCCCAAAAAGAAAGTTATTTTAAGAAATAACTCAGCTTAAGGCTCTCAGCTTAAGGATCTTGCCTTTCCGAGTTTTTTATCGGGAGAGGCAGGGTTGGGCTGACGAGTCCGTAGAAGGACGAAACGGCCGTACCCAACTCCTCTCCTAATAATTGAATCGGAAAGGCAATTTCCAATTAATTTAAGTGCTGCTCTTTTGTTTCTTGTCTTTTGTTTCTCATTTCTTGATAACTTTACAGAAAATTAACTTTATATTTTCAAACAAAAAACAGATTTCGACATTTCGACATTTGGTTAGAAATGAACTAATTAAAAACAGTTCATTTACTTGTAAGTTTAGAATCCTTTTTTCCTGATCTCTTTTTCTTTTTCGTCTTGGATTTCTTTCGTTTATTCTCCCGTATCTTTCGTGTCGTACTTATCGAATTCAAGGTTTTAGTTTCTGTAAAGATTGTAGAATCACGTTAAATATTATAAAATCAACTATTTAAATATTATAAACTGAATGGATCAATAAAACTTTCTATAATACATTTTCTATATTAAAAATAAATTAATACAGAATTAGCTAATTAATTAATGAGCCTTGTCATCTCATTAATTCATTTGCTTTATAAGGAGCGTTGTTCTGGATCTCCGGAAATGAAATTGCTGCAGAACCACCACCGAAGATATTCAGTTTGACACTCCTTTACTGCTACAATTGCTCTGCATAGCAAATTCCCTTTGAGCAGGATGTTACATCGATTTCTGTCCACTCCTCGTGACAAGCTTTCTAGAGAGCATCTATCAGGCGGGGACACTTTTTCATCTTGATTGCTGTTGGAGTGGAAATGCACAAAAAATCCAAAGATGCAGCATTTGGTGACTTCACAGGAAAGTCACTGAAA
>JAFIDM010019688.1:0-11062 GCA_023159025.1 Thereuonema tuberculata
CACTTCATTAGAATCCATTGAACGATTCAATGAAAAAATAATAACATCTGATAATAATATGAATTTTCTATCTAAATAGTAATGATAGAAAGGAATGTTATTTTTAAATCCTCAGGTGCTTCATATATTTTATATAAGGACTTTAGAATCTATGTGAATATGAAATTAGAAAAAGGTTACTATTTAATTAGCAATTTCTTTAAAAACTTAACTGTATTTATAATTTATAATATATTTTTTACAGACTTACTTGACGGTTAACTTAACACCTGCGTTAGAGCGGGAATGTGGTCAGAGAGACTGATATTGAGATTCTTCTGCGCATGATTTCATTGATTGAATGTAGATGACGTCATACATTAACTTTATAATTTTCAGTCTATTTTTAACTAAATAGAAATGTAATACTTTTGTAAATCAGTATTTTTTTGGACCTGCTGTATAAATTTAGCTTGCTGTAATTTTGCTAAAAATTTAAACAATTATTAATCATTTATTCGTATTTTGTGTAATCTTTGTAGGAAAAAAAATGGGATTTTTCGTAATTGTAGTTTTAATGAAATCTTCTGATAACGACAACAGGATCCGGATTAATAGATCAAGAACTCATGCGACTGGTGCTTTAAATATAGGCTTGATATATAGGCATGAAAATACGAGCAGGGATATTTGCTGGAAGTTTCAATTTAAATGTAAGTCATACAACATTTTTTTTCTTAAGAAGACTTAAAACATAGAAACCGTTATGATAAATTTTATGATAACTATTTACGTTACTTTACTTATATTTATTTTATATAATTTCACAATATAAAGTACAATTTTTCACAGGCTTTTTAAGACTGTCAATATATTTTGTCCCCCGCTGGAAAAATACTAAGAGCGTACATGAAAATATCTATATTTTTAGATATATACAAGACAGTAATATTTCTAAGAGATACATTTGTGTGTGCCAACATTAAGACACATACAGTGAAGTTCTAAATAATCTAAATAATCATTTGCAGAAATATAGTCAGAGGATAGAGAAAAAAAGCTTGCACCTAGACATACTTTGATTATTTATGATTGTATCATTTTTTGTGGCTTCTTTGTATTTAAAAAGCATTTGAATCTGGAAAGTTTGAGGACTCTGTGTTTAAAATCTTGTATTTATTCCTTGTATTTTTTTATATGTTGTTTGCTTTTGTTGCGTCCTTCTTCCATGAGCGGGAGTGGGATCCATAACTATTCATGTCTTTCTGAGCTTATCATCGAGGGTAAATCTGGCTGGAGAGTCCTAATAAGGACGAAACAGCTGTTCAAGATCCCGTCGATGATGAGATCAAGGCGTAAAAGTTTAGCTTTGTGTAGGTTTTATTTTTTATCCTTTGATTGAAGTTCCCTTATAAATGTATTTTTTTATATTTATTTTTTATTATAAAGGTTATTTTTATCTTTCTCGTAAAAAAAATGTGTAGGAGTTGCCCTATAACGTAATCTAACAGAAGGTTGTATCTTTAACTTACTGGTTCATAATTTACAAACAATAAGTTAATATTTATTCACTTATTTCATGGGGTCATTCCATGCCAAATCAACCAGCGTCTGAACATTCTAGTCGGAGATTTCAATGATTTTTGGTTTATAAGATGTACCTATTGAGCCTAGGATGACAACTGTAAATTTTTAGACTTTTTGAACATTTTCTGGAATTTACTTTTGCAAACTCGAAAAACCGTCCATTTTTGTGTGATCTTGTTTCACATTAATGCAATTATCTCAATCCCTACTTGAGATAGAAACGAGCTCATTTTAAAGCTCTTGTAATGGATTTTCCTCAATTTTTTTTCCTATACTTTTTTTTAAACTAAAAATGTTCTGAATATTAATTTTCTCCTCATCATTATAGCAATAATAATTTTCTGATATATAATTTTCTGATATAATTAACCAAGAATAATTATTGATCTATTTTTGTCGTTTATTCTAACCTTCAACTCTATTGACTTCGTTTGTTTCCTTGGTAACTTTAATTCATATAAAATATTTCTAGAACATTCCATCTTCTTTATTCTATATTTTTAAAAGATCATGAAACATTTCATTTCAAGAAAATAACGTTAATATCTAACAATAGATATTTAAAATTAAGGAAGAAAATATTATTTAAATTCTTAGAATAAATTGAAAACGATTAGAGTAAAATAAATTTGTCTTTTAGTAAATGTCTCCCATTTCATTAGAATCCATTGGACGATTAAATGAAAACATCTGTTAATAATCATCCATGGATTAACCATTTATCTAGAAATTATTCAAATGAATACTATTTTAACTTCCTCATGTGATTCATATATTTTATATAAGGACTTTAGGATCTATGTGAATATGAAATTAGAAAAAGGTTACTATTTAATTAGCAATTTCTTTAAAAACTTAAATTTATTTATAATTTATAATATATTTTTATAGACTTACTTGACGATTAACTTTACAGCTGTGTTAGATCGGGAATGTGATCAGAGAGACTGATATTGAGAATCTACTGCGCATGATATCATTGATCGACTGTAGATGACGTCATACATTAACTTTAGTTAAAAGATGAACTGAAAATTATAAATAACAAAGTTAATCTTACCGAAGTTATAATTTTAACCAGCTGGTACTATACAAACATTAAGTTAACATTTATTTATTTAGTTTATTATTATGTTTTATTAGCTTCTGAATTAAAAGTTTCACAGTAAATAAAATGAAAAGCATACTCGCACATGAATAAGGAATCACTGATCTATTTTTAGATTTTTCGATACCGGGAATTCAGAACAGCTGTTGCAGGTTTCCTAATCGGACCCTGTTGAATTTTATGTATTCACCGCTAGTTGGCAGAACCATCCCATTGCCTTTAGTGAATATTATTGTTAGGGGACGTCCATTAATTATGTGAGGAGTTTTTTAAAAAATTTGGACCCCCCTCCCCCTTGGTGAGATTTGGTGAGATTTTGCCGGACCCCCCCCTCCCCCTTTTGACCTCACATAATTAATGGACGTCCCCTTATCCAAAGCAGGAGATGACTTTTACATGTGTGCCTTCATTTGGACGAGTATTAAATTGTGTTTTCCGTTTTATGTGATCATGATGTAACAGATATGTTAGAATGAATGTATTACTTTCTGCTGTTAGGTAATTTTTATATAATTTTCACGTTAATAGTAGCAAATGTACTTATTTTCTTCACAATCCAGACATGTGTTTTATGCGCGCCATTTTGCATAGCGATATGTGATTGGAAACAACGTTGCTCCGTCCATGCGTGTAACATGAACCGTGCTCTGTTGTGTAATATGGACCACTGGTTGCTAAGCATATTACTATGAGCCTGAAGCTTGTTTTTTTAATATATTAAATGAAAAGCACAAATTAGGGCTCGCTTAATGTAATTCAAGTCGTACAATTTTTATGATTTAAATTTTTCAAAATTCGATCCATAAGGGGGGTTAAGAGGGGCAAATTTTAAAATCACCATATCTCATAAATCAATCCAAATAAAATCGTGAAACTTCACATGCCTACAGTATGACTATTGTTTAGTGCATTATAATGAAAGTTTGTTTGAAAATTATTTTAATTAATTTCTTGTTATGTTTTGTTTTTGGTTTACTTGGTCCATATTACACGAACATATGTGTAATATGGACCACTGACACGAAAATAAAAAAAAATATTTCCTGCAATTATTAATAGTTACCAGAAAACTTTACAACGTTTGAACCATGCAGCTATACAATTGTTATGAGCAGCCAACAAATTAAATCTTTTTATGTTAATAATTTAAGGTTTATGAGCATTCTTGCTTAGAGGGTCCATAATACACGGATCTCCCCTAATATTGATGATTTTGTTGAGAAATAAAAAACAAACTCCAAATTGGTTTAAAAAATAATGAACATTTGTAAAAAGTGTAAAAATAGTTCTTAAACAATGTTGCATCACATGATCTTAATTATTTTTATTTAAATGTAATTAAGAAGAAAGAAAACAAATCGAATTCTTCCTTTTTTCTCTTAATTATGTAAATTATTCACTTCCACATTTAAATACATTACAAAACAATTTTGGCATAAAATGTAACTTTATTTAAATTCTAAATTTCGTTTCTATTATTTATTAATATAACTTCTCTTGACTGTTACCAATGAATGGATTCCATTCTTTCCTAATTTTAGAACTTAAATTATAAAACGTTCTACAACTTATTTCGTCAAAAATGCCACAAAAAAATAAATAATAATAAACAAATTTAACGTGCTGGGGGAATATGTGAATAAAAAAAGAAAAAGAAAAAGAAAACAGCACCTGAACAAAAGAAGAAATTGCCTTTCTGATTTTAGATATGGGAAGGAATTGGGAACGGCCGTTTCGTCCTGCTACGGACTCATCAGCGCAATCCTCGCCTGCCCTTATCCGAATCAGAATGGCAAGGGCTTGTTTTTTTTATTTCCCTTCAGCCTGCTCATTCGTAGGAGAAGGTGTGTGCTAGCATCGAGAGACGCAGCAATTTGTTTTCTTGCTTTTTGTTGTTCGTGGGGTCACTGACAGATTGACGGTGGCTTCCACTAACAAGGTCTTGCCTTTCTGATTCGGTTAAGGGAAAGCGAGAATTGGGCTGATGAGTCCGTAGCAGGACGAAACGGCCGTTCCCAATTCCTTTCGTAATGTAAAATCAGAAAGGCAATTTCTTCGTTTGTTCAGATGCTGTATTCTTTTTCTTTTTCTTATTCACATATTCCCCCAGCACATTAAATTTCTTTACTATTATGTTTTCTTTTTGAACCTTCTGTTTTTTATTTCCCTTCAGTCTACTCATTCGTAGGATAAGGTTTGTGCTAGCATCGAGAGACGCAGCAATTTGTTTTCTTGCTTTTTGTTGTTCGTGGGGTCACTGACAGATTGACGGTGGCTTCCACTAACAGGGTCTTGCCTTTCTGATTCGGTTAAGGGAAGGCGAGGATTGGGCTGATGAGTCCGTAGCAGAACGAAATCCAATTCCTTCCCGTAATCTAAAATCAGAAAGGCAATTTCTTCTTTTGTTCAGGTGCTGTTTACTTTCTCTTTTTCATGTAAATAATAATTTTCAATAAATTAAATAAAATAAAGTTGAAATAAAATTCACTTTAAAATATACGGTTTTAAATTTTTGTTTCTTCATTAATAATAATAGACAAATATTATGAATTTATTTATTTTAGATAATTTCTTAATAAAAGAATGGTAAATTTTTTTATTAGAAAGTATTTTAAAATCAAGTAAGTAAGAAATGAATGTAATTTTTGTTAATTTTAAAATTATTTAATAATTCAGTGAATGAGAAATATAATCTGAGAAAAGAGACTAAATTATTTATTTGTAATATTAAATCAAATAAGAAACTGAATAAGAATTTCTATTTAACTAAAACTTCTTCAAGTCATTCTTAATAACTTTATAATAATTGTATCTTTTTTTTTTATCGATACAGACTTTCTAATTGAAAATTTCCCAGTACATTAGAGTCCCGCTAATCCGGACCCCGCTAGTCCGGACATCCGGACGGGATTAAAAAAAAGAGAATTTTTTGAAAGAGGAAAAAATTCCCCAAAAAGCTGTGTTGTTCATAGACAATGCCACCCTCCTGAAGAAGAATTACGAAAGGGGACATTTTTGTGAAATTTCTGCCCCCGAACGTCACTGCTTTGATTCAACCAATGGACCTACATTTGATAATCGTACATCAGTTCGTAGGTTAACAACATTAGGTCTATATATACAATACGTAGTATTAAAACTAAAAGTAAGCTGTAGGGAAAGAAAAAACGCCGATTTTTTTAAATTTACCCATCTAAAAATTGTGTTATATGCATTTTAACAAATCGTTTAATCCGGACTTTCGATGATCCGGTCAGTGTCCAGTCCCATCTAGTCCGGATTAACGGGATTCTACTGTAATTTTAAATCTCCTTCAACTGATGATTAATCTTCAGTCATTGGCATAGTTGAAAGAAATAAGAAACATTAGAATTTTAAAAAAGTAATCATCAATCATTGAGTTAGAATAATATACAAAAGACATATTACTAAAAATATATGGTTCAAATAAATACTTTAATAAATTTAATTTTAGAAAATTTACTTAAAATATTATTTTATTTAACTGATTGTCTTTGATTCTAATAATATTTATTTACTTTATCTTTTTATATGAATTCATTAATTTAAAATTTGAAATATAAGATGAACAGTTCAGTTTATTTAAGCAAATCACATTTCAAAACAAATATGATTGGAATACAGAAAATAAATAAATAAATAAATAAATAAATAAATAAATAAATAAATAAATAAATGCAATTATGAAATGAAATTATTTCTAATTAAACGAATTAGAAAGGAAATTAAATCCATATTTAGTTCTATTATATGTTTGAAATAATTCTATAAATTCATTCAAGGTCACTTTCTTTAATTTTCCACTATAAAGTAGATAAACTGTGAGAATGAGATCATCTTTTCTTTTTATATGTTTGGGTGGAATAAATGAATGACGTATTTTTACTATTTCTTTATTAAGGAAACTTTAAATAATATAATGATTAATGTCCATTGTTAGGTAATTTTATTTTACTTTTGTAAGTGAATTTTTCTTATTTTCATTCGCTAATTTCTCGATACTCTACCCACACGAAAATTATTTCAAGTATAAAACTCAGATCATCTCTTGTCCATTAATACGCATACTACGTTTCAAGAAGATTCATCTAACAATTCAAAAGCTATTAAGGAAGAAGACAGACACACAGACTAAATGATTTCATCAGCCTCACTTTCCTAGGAAAATAAACAGCAAATATTATTGAATGCTAGTGGCTGAAATCAAAAATAATTATTATGCTTTTGATTTAAAAAAAATTACCTACCGGTATTTTAAGAAAAGTTGAATACTTTGTATTTAATTTGAATAAAATTTTATTCCTGTGTTCTGTAAACACAGAATGTTTTGGATCTTCATCTTCTGCCAATTAAGAAAATAATCTTTTCTTTTTCCCTAACTCTCAGGAAAATTCTTGAAATATTGATGCTGCATGGCATATTCTGCGCTTCATTTAAGAAATCTTCAAATTGTGATCTTAATAACTGAAACTAAAAATTTGAATTTGAATTTGAGTTAAAAGCTAAATCAAGTATATTTTTGGTTTTATTTTTTTTTCAATAATTTGTTAATATTATTTATTTTGGACAATATTGTAAGCCGTACTGTTACACTTAAAGTTTATTAGATGCTTTACAAACAACGCCAGTTTCATTTAGCTTCAGATACTTCAGATCATTATCATTATTAGTGTCAAGAAGTTCTTCAAGAGCATTACAAGTTAGTTCAAATTGTTTGTATACTGCTTTAACTGAATCCACTTTTGATTTCCCATTGAGTGTCACACAATGGCTTAATGAAAAACAAAACAAAAAACACTTATGCTTATTTGCCACCCTTAGATGAAATGCTCGCCATTGCTATGATGTTTCGTTTTGATGAGGTCGGAGTATTTGACTTAGAATTAAATTCCAATTACATAACGTGTTCTACTCAAAACGTTTTTAGACGGAGGTCAATCTATTTCCCTGTATATACACTTAATTCCATTTATAATCCTAACAATAGTTTTGTGAAGCAAAAAAATTATATGTACATCTCTATGCACTACATGCTGTGTTTTTTTTATGATTTGAAACACATTTTGAGGAACTATAACATCGGTATAAGAGCAAAGAACTATCACGTTATCGCGGTACATCAATGGTCCACCAAACATTAACAAACTTACATCGCATCTAAGCCTATGTCAAGAAATTTCAGGACCACCTCTCCATTGCCTCTACTTTGGGGAAACTTAAATATCATTGGCTAGCCATACGAAGGAGCGCATTTCTATGCTATTAAAAAACACGATAATTATTACACAGCTGTACATGCTAATTCCTCAAAACATACTTAATGTTTCCAATTAATGTTTCGAATCCTATAATTTTTGCTTCAGAACCTAATGATTACCTGAGAAAATTCAGGGAGTCGTTATTTATTCTTACAAAAAATTATTGGGTCTGAAAATTACAAGATGATGCATTGATTATTATTGAGGCCTGATCATTACAACTCTTTTTGTTTCACCTCTTCCATAAAAAAAATAGCTTCCCTACACACCTTTTAGTAGGCGAAGACCAAGAGATAAAGGAAATAACAAGAAGATTAAGAAAGTGCTCTTTCTAGGATACATGTTCACATTGAGCACATTTGTCAACATGGTTTGTCTGAGGAAAGCTCCCGTACGGGAGTGGAAGCTAGTTATGGCTTTTAATATGTTTAATTTTAGAAAAGTATTTACAATTAAAAACACCAAAGATATCTTATACAGTAAAACCCGTTATTACGCTCCCGCTTATAGCACTATCCCGTTCTTTACGCTCTTTTTATACGGTCCCTGGAATTTTCTATATAACTCTGTATACTTTTATCCTCTTATAACGCTTCAAATCCCGCTTGTAGCGCTTTTTTTTATATCGGAAATTTTGTATCGAAAAGAAATGTAACACTGTAAAGATTCTTTTTTTTTCCTTGGTAGGAGGGAATCTTTGAACTCTGTGAAGTGCGGGTCTGTGATACAGTAGTGCAAAATGTCGAAGCGGAAATCCCTTTCTCTAAGTAAAAAATTGCAAATTCTCCGCAAGCACGACGATAATTCTACACTTAGTCAGAAGGATTTCGCAGAATCTATAGGAATCCCCTCATCCACTCTGAAAACAATAATAAAAAATAGGGATGCAATTATCGATGCAGCGAAGAGTGGTTGCAAACGTAAAAAAAAGCAAAGTGTGGAAAATATGAAGATGCCGAGGAAATTCTAATTGAATGGATTCATCAGTCCCGTGATGCATCAGTGCCATTAAGTGGCCCAATCAGTTAAGAAAAGGTGCGTGAAATAGCGGGCAAATTGAACACAGAATTTTCCGCCTCTAATGGTTGGCTAGATAGATTCAAGCAAAGGCACGACATAGCATATCGCCAATTCAGTGGAGAATCAGAATCAGTTAATGACAGTGATGTAAGTGAGTGGCAAAATGAAGTGCTCCCGAGACTTTTTACTAATTATGTGCCACGAGATGTTTTTAATGAGGATGAATGTGGCTTATTTTTCAAACTAATGCCCGACAAGTCATATGTGTTGCAAGGGGGAAAATGCCATGGTGGAAAATTAAGCAAGGAAAGGGTAACTGTTCTTGTTGCTGCAAATGCTGATGGATCTGAGAAATTGCCACTAGTAGTGTTGGGAAAGTCAGCAAGGCCTCAACGTTTTAAAAACATTAAAAGACTGCCATGTGAATACAAGAATGTGCCTGGATGACGGGTGAGTTGTTTGTCTCTTGGCTGAAAGAGAGACCAAAAAATTATGAAAGCCAATCGCAAGATTCTGCTTTTCATCGACAACTGTTCAGCTTCCCCAAAAAATATGAATCTGAAAAATGTAGAACTTGCTTTCCTCCCTCCCAACACAACAAGTAAGATTCAACCAATGGATCAGGGAGTAATAAAAGTGCTAAAGCATTTCTACAGAAAGCGAGTTGTTTTGAGATATCTGCAGTGTATCGAGAGTGGAGACTCAAATCTCATCACCTTGCTGGATGCTGTGAACTTCATCTTCTGCATGGGAAGGGATTGATCCTCAGACTACAATTGCTTCGGGAGAGCAGGATTCTTAAGGTAAGATTTGGGTTATTATCTACCAACTGTGTAAAACTTTCTGTGCTTTGACAGGGGGGTTTAATTTTCTTTTTTTTTTAATTTGGTAAGAGTATGATCTAGCACTCCCCGAAACAAATGCCAATTTAATGGATGATGACGAGGATTGGACTGCTGCATGGGAGAAGTTGGGGGATGTAAATTTAGAGGATTTTGTGTCAATTGACGATAGCCTTGTGACCTCAGAAATCCGCGATGTCGACGACATGATTGCAAGTCATGCTGCTGACCAGGATGAAGACAGTGATGCGGAGGAAACTGAATCTGCAGAGAAAAACGCTCCCACAAGAAATGAAGCCCTCAGTGCACTAAATCTGCTCCGAAAATATATTAGTATTGCTCCTAGTGTGTATCAATAGGAGTTAATAGTTACCTGAACCGCATTAAAAATATCATAATTCATAACAGTAGCACACACACACACGGCAAACCACAATCAAAGATTGTTTTTCAATGGGAAATAAGTAAAAATAAGTTTATCGAAGGGTCAACTGCACAGCTAATCAGTGAGTCACTCTTGCAGCTGTCGTTTCCTGCTTTCCAGGAATCCCGAAAGGTAAATTTGCCTATTATGGTCATTCGTAGTGTTCTCAATTTTGATTGATAGTTTTAGCTCAGGATCACATGTCACCTTGTGCTGACATAAGACGGGTATTTAACTCGGTGACAGAGAGAAATCGCTCTCTCGCAGCTTTCTCCCGGTCTCTTTTGGATCGAGTCAACGGACAACAGACGACTTTCAGCTTTTGTGTAGCCTGCATAATGGACTTAGGTTTTGTGTTAATTTTTCAGTTAGTATTAGACTACGAAAAGGCGCACGAGGATAGCCTTTCTTCATTCCCAGAAAGGCTAAGCACGGCCAGAATGTCATTCAACGATTAGATAAGTATGATTAATGTTTCAATTTCAATAGCCAGGACTGTAGCGGATTAGATCAATGTTAACTTGACATCGTTAATAGTCTGATTCAACGTATTTTAGTGTTACAGGAACGCCGAAAAACAATGCGGCGCTACGAGCTAATGTGCTAATCTAGTTAGAGCCAGCGAAGTGAACCTAGTGTTACTACAATGATTTAATGTAAATTTCAGCCGCTCGATCAAGCAAAGCAGCGAAAGTAATTTAGCGCAACGACTGTGAACTTTAACGAAATTTCAGCCACCAAGGTAACCGGATATTAGTGCAGGCAAGCTAAGATGCTAGACAGAGTTTAGTGAAATTTAAGTATTTTAATGAGTGTAAAAATT
>JAFIDM010019689.1:0-12599 GCA_023159025.1 Thereuonema tuberculata
TTCTTTGTAACATTTCGATTATGATTTGAAGAGAAAGAGAAGGATTTTCTCTTTTTTATAAAGTCCCTTAATTGGGATGAAATATAAAGTTTTGAAGAAATGAAGAAAAGTGGGTTTGTTTCGTTATTTTATATATATATATTTACTTGGATTAAAAACCTTTCCAAATATTTCCTTAAAATTTAGTAAAATCCTTAATTAAGAAATACCATACCATGGTAGGTCAATCCGAAGATTGGTTCAAGTCTACGGAACCCTAGAGACCCCCGAAGGGCGAATCCCGTAGAAGAAGCCGTAGACATACAAGGGAACAGATACTGGAGTGGTTTCCCGTTGCCTTCTCCAGGACGCCACCATGGAATGACGTCAGACCGAAGAGAAAGTGAAGAAGAGGCTGACAACACATGAAAGGAAATTGAAACATCCAAGCTCTCAACCGGGATTTGAACCCGGGTACCGGCACAATGGCCTCACGGCAGACCGACGCCTGACACCGCATGACCACGCCGGCACATACTTAAGAAATACGTAGGTGTTATTTCCAATACTAGCCTTTTTTGGTAACGAGACACCGTAGATCCTGACTTTATAAAATTTAGGCTTATAAGATCAATACTTATTAGCTGAACTTGAGATTCATGTCAGAGAATTTATAGATGAATGAAGTGGTTGATACCACAATTATTTTTATGAAACTGTTAAGGACTTTCTATTTTAACTACAAAGAAGAAATTATTTACTTACCATTCTGTATATGTCCGATAAAACTTTCTCCTTAATCTTTGAACTGTGACCAATAAATAGTGTTGACAGAAGAGCAGAAAAAGTAAAAATGTTTTTATTTTTTTTTATTCAGAGTACACCCCTTTTTATGAAGCCTTTTTAAATCAATCACAAAAAGCTGCCGAAGAACTGTTAACAGGGTGACTATTTAGTTCTGAAGCTTCATTCTTTCTCTATCTAACACATTTCAATATTAATCAGCAATCCATGGATCGATATTCATAATGTTCATAATATAATTGTAGTTATTTTTTCCATATTTAACGGGCCCTAGGTTACAGCCTGTAAACATTGCCTGTAAAACATTGCCTGTAAAACATTGGGAACCCCTGTTGCTTTTGTCCTGCTATCACTTTCTGTCACACTCTGTAGTGGCCAAATGGTTAGAGTTATTAGAATCAAAACTGCACCATTGTGTTCAGCATCTAAAAGTAAGTGACCATGTCCAAAAAAATCAGACCTCTAGTATTACTCGCTGACCGGATGTGGGGGGGGGGGGTTCCGATAAAATCTTATAAAACAAAAAAACTGTCTTTACATTTAACTGTCTTTTCCAGTTTTGTGACCAAAAATAGCTTGGTGATGCAAATGGATCAAAATATAGGTTTGTTTTAAAGCAACAAAATGCTACAAAAATATTTTGAAAAAATATTTTGGTTTCCAAGATGACGCGTTTTAAAGGGTCAAATTTTGACGTTTTCTCAATTTAAACGAAAAGTATAAAAGTTGAAAGAGAACATTATATTGAGGAAAAGTTGGTATTTGAAAGTTCTATCGAACGATGTATCAGTCATTCACAAACGTTTCTGCGTTTGCAAGATACATTCAAAAATATGATAAATTTCTTGCTGGGTATTAAGCCCAGTCCTTGGACCTAGAAAGCTGAAGCTTTAGAAAGATGTTTCCTTTATGATGTAGATAAGGAACAAAGTCGAGTTTTTCGAAGGATATCTCGCAAACTGACCATAAATTGTTTGGTAGCAACTTCAGGTGTGTGGCCGCCAAATGTTTTCAATCATTATACGCCAGCCATTACATCGCAACTTTAATGGAATGCTACTTGCACTTCAGCACAGAAAAAGTACCAAAGTTCCAAAGAAAGTGTGGAATTTTTTTCGTGTCTTTTATTCATGTCTTGTTACATTTAACAAAACTCGCGGCATTGCTAAACGAATCCAGCAAAACACCCAGAAATACGAAATACACAGAAAAACTCTTGCACTTTGGTAAAACGATATTCTATTGTAAGCCAGATCTCCTCAAGTCGGCAGCCTAGCGCCTAAACCACAGAGCTATCAGATACACCCTACTTCTACACATCAATTCAAGAATTTGGGACGCAATTCAGTGTGAACAGTTGCTGGTCTGCTCAACCAATAACAATTTTTGAAGACAGCACTTTTCAATTAAGAAATATTTCTGATAAGTTAAAGAACATAGAAAATCACTTAGTCATGACTATAGTCAAGGTACTTCACTCCCAGAGTTTCCAACCCTTCCTTTGCGATTCCCATCTTCCAGATTTCTGTGGACCATTGAGAGATGACAACAATAACATTAAATTTTACGCTTCCTCTCTTAATTTAACTCCACAATGAAAAATTCTGACTAAAAGTCATTGTTACATTGATCTAACAGAACAAATCAAAAACATCCATTTTTTTTTTTTTTTTTCTAAAATGTGCCAAAGTATTCGTAAGTGATTAAAAATTGTTAAAAGGATTTAATTATGGCCAATGGTAATTTTTTTTTATAATTTATTTTTAACCCTTATTATTAAAATTTTACCTCATTCCATTCACAAATTAACAAGCTTTCTGGAAGAACCCTAATGTGTTTGGTGATTCAGCAGATCGCCATAAGTAAATAAATGAACTTATAATTGAAAAAAGCCTGTGATGGCAGAGAGGATGAGAAAAGTAAGACCTGAATTTTACAACATGGTTGATAGTTTAAAGAGGTCACTTAAAAGATGTACGATGTTATCAGAAGTATATAAGAGGATTGAAAGAGTATTATTATCGAGGAGTGTAAGGCCTCTCCGGTGTTAATGATGTGGTTGTGGCAGGGCATGTCAAAGACGCATCGGAACGTGAGCCCTTCACATTCCTTTTTATTGATGAAGTTAATAACCACTGACTAATTAGCAGATACGTTCAAACTTAGTTTTAATCAATGTCCAAAAGGTTTTGGTTAAATAAAAAAATCGTATTTGCAAACAGTCACAGCTAGTGTGACAAGGAGAATTGTGATTCAAGTTTATTAAAAGTTAAAACCCAAAAACGCACACGAATATATTTGGATTGTAGGCTACATAAAATTAGAAAACAACAAGGAACTTGAATCATTTAGTGCTCGTTTAAGCATCCTGAATCAACACAATTCGGTAAATACTTTATATTGGGTAGAGAAGTCTCTAAATACAATTGCCTATCTTTCCATTTTAGATCGGGAAAAAAATAAGTTAAAAATAGATATTTATGGTTATCACAGTCTAGATAAAATAGAATTGAGAAAGTTATTTTCATAATGCAAGATGTCCATCAAATACAAATTTTAAATGGTAGGTGGCGCCATGTGCAGAATCAATTCCGCACCAAACATGTACTTGATAACTGTTAAAATTCACTACGCTAGGACGATTGCCCACAAAGAGCGATATGTCCATCAAGTTACTTTCCAATGAGAATTCAAAAAATGTTTTTTGATGGCTATGGTGGGCAAAATAAAAACAGCCATGTTTGCACATGATGTATTACTTGGAATACAAAGCTCCAAACTCAATAAATTCAATTCTTTATGTTCTCCTGTATGAGTTCTCTCATTCTTACAAACGACCGAGTACTGGGCAGGGTACTATTTAGTACTATTTAGTTCTGATGCTTCATTCTTTTTCGATCTAACAGATTTCAATATTTATATGCAATCTATGGATCATTATTCATAATATTAATAAGATAATTGTAGTTATTTTTTCCATTTTTAACCGCCCCTAGTTTACAGTTTGCCTTTAAAACATATGCTTTTGTCTTCCTATCACATTCTGTCACACTGTAGTGGCCAAGTGATCAGAGATGGAATTTTTTTTCGTTAAAATTCATTTATTACATTTAAAAAAAACCGCGGCATTGGTAAACGAATCCAGCCAAAGACCCAGCAGTACGAAATGCGCTGAAAAACTCTTGCACTCCGGTAAAACAATATTCTATTATAGGTCAGATCGCCTCGAGTCGGCAGTCTAGCGGATAAACAGCTATCGGATACACCTGCAACTTCTACACATCAATCAAATAAACTTCAAGATTTTGGGACGCAATGCATTGGATGAACAGTTGCTGCTCTGCTCAACCCATAACAATTGAAGAGAATAGTTTTCAATCAAGAAATATTTCTGATAAGTTAAAGCACATAGAAAATCACTTAGTCATGACTACAGCCAAGGTACTTCACTAACAGAGTTTCCTACCCTTTTTTTACGATTCCCATCTTCCAGATTTCTGTAGACCATTGAGAGATGACAACAACAAAATTAAATTTTACGCTTCCTCTCCTAAATTAACTTAACAATGAAAAATTCTGACTAAAAGTGCTGACATAGTGCTGATTTTTAGTTTTTATTACTAATACTAATAGTGGTTAGAATAAAATATATTTTCTTCAAGTTTATTAAGACTTTAAAACCTAAAAGGCCCACGGATAAAGTTTTAATTTTCGGTTGTAGCTAAATAAAATAGGAAAACAGGAAACTTGAATCATATAGTGCGCATATTAGTAAAGAGGATCAGAGACCTCAGGTAAACGAGCTTATTGGTTTGTTTTGTCCAATAAAATGACTGATACACAGAACCTTCATAGAACTTGGAAAAATAGTTTTATCATAAATATAAAGATTAAAATCTTTTTTAATGATTTTTAACTGAAATATATATTGTTTTTAAACTACAAATACTTGCTCTTCCTATTAAACATGCATACCAAGAGTTGCATAAATAAGTTCATTAAGCAGAACCATCCCCTAAAATGCACAAACTAAACGGAAATTCGTTAGTTTAATTCTGTTTGCATTAAACTGTGCTAGTCCACAAATCTCCAGTAATAAGTTACCTTATATAAATTATATAATTATATACAATGATAAGTTACCTTTTCCCAGGTCCAAATTGGAAAAGTAGTCAATTGCATTTAGACAAAATATAAGGTATTTATTCTGTTGATTCAGGATATTTATATGCGCACTATACGATTCAAGTTCCTTGTTTTTTTCTAATTTTATGCAGCCTACAACCAAAAGTAAAACTTTATTCGTGTGCCTTTTATGGTTTAAACTCTTAAAACACCTAAATGACAATTCTCCTTTTTGTCACACTATTTGTAAATATGAATCTCTTATTTAACCAAATCCTTTTGGACATTGATTGAAACTCAGTTTGAACGTTTCTGCTGATAAGTGAGTGGAAAATAACTTCATGAATAAAAAGGAATGTGAAGGGCCACCGTTCCGATGCGTTTTTTATATGTGAGACGGCCTACCACGTTATCAACAGCGGAGAGCCCTTACACTCCTCGATAGTAATACTCTTTCAATCCTCTTATATACTTCTGATAACATCGTACATTTTTTAAGTCACCTCTTTAAACTATCATCCACGTTTTAAAATTCAGGTCTTACTTTTCTCATACTCTCTGCCATCACAGGCTTTTTTCAATTATAAATTCATTTATTTATTTACGAGGATCTGCTGAATCACCAAAACATTAGGGTTCTTCTCAGAGAGCTTGTTAATTTGTGAGTGGAATGAGGTAAAATTTTAAAAATAAGTGTAAAAAAAATTTAAAAAAAATTACCAAGTGGTCAAAATTAAATCCTTTTAACAATTTATAATCAATTACGAACACTTTGGCACAGTTTAGAAAAAAAACATGGAATGGATGTTTCTGATTTCTTTCAGTAGATCAATGTAACAATGACTTTTAATCAGAATTTTTCATTGTTAAGTTAATTTAAGAGAGGAAGCGTAAAATGAAATGTTATTGTTGTCATCTATCAATGGTCCACAGAAATCTGGAAGATGGGAATCGTAAAGGAAGGGTAGGAAACTCTGGTAGTGAAGTACCTTGGCTGTAGTCACGACTAAGTGATTTTCTATATGCTTTCACTTATCAGAAACATTTCTTAATTGAAAGCTATTGTCTTCAAAAATTGTTATGGGTTGAAGAGAGCAGCAACTGTTCATCCTATGTATTCCGTCCCAAAATCTTGAAGATTATTTGATTGTTGTATGGATTATTTGATTGTTGCAAGTGTGGGATCCTAAAGCCCTTTGGTTTAGGCGCTAGAATGCCGATTTGAGGAGATTTGGCCTACAATAGAATATCGTTTTCCTGTGCAAGAGGTTTCCTGTGCATTTCGTATTTCTGGGTCTTTTGCTGGATTCGTTTAGGAATGCCGCGTGTTTTTTTAAATGTAACAAGACTTGAATTTTGCAAAAAAAATTCCACACTTTCTTTGGTACTTTTTTTTTGCTGAAGTGCAAGTAGCATTCCATTAAAGATGTGATGTAATGGCAGGCGTGATATGACTAAAAAAAAATGGGAAAAAAACTACACTTATCTTATTAACCTTATGAATAATGATCTATGGATTGCTTATTGATATTGAAATATGTTAGATCGAGAAAGAATGAAGCTTCATATCTAAATACTCACCCCGTTAATAGTTCTTCGGCAGCTGTCTGTGGTTGATTTTAAAAAGGCTTTATAATAGGGGTGTACTCTAAATAAAAAAAAAATTAAAACATTCTTACTGCTCTTCCGTCAACACGCTGTTTATTGGTCACAGGAGAAAGTTCTAAGAGACACATACACAATGGTAAGTAAGTGGTGAGTAATTTCCTCTTTGTAGTTGAAATTGGAATTCCTTAACAGTTTTAATAAAAATAAGTCATAGAATATTTTTTTTTGAAAAGGTCAATCTGCACTTAGCAGTAATTACAGAAGAATAATTGTGGTTTCCTCCACATCATTCCTATATAAATTCTCTGACATGAGACTTAAAGTCCAGTATTAAATTAAGTTTATAGTAGACTATATTTTATAATGTCGGAGCCTGTATCTTCGGTATCCCTGTTAGCAACGAAGGCTAGCATGAAAAATAAAACCAACGTATTTCATAATTAAGGATTTTATTAAATTTTAAGCAATCACCGACTCTTAAGGGCTAAACTACTAAGTCGTAAGACCTTCCGTAAATCAGTGGTTTACTATTTTAGATTACTTATAAAATGAAAAAAAAATGCTGGAACAGCTATTTTTCATGCTCTTTGGCGATCATCAGCCAGGAGCAGTCACCAGTAAAAAAACAAGGTCTCCGTACTGAGGCTAACATGAATGAGCATCGGAAGTGCAGTAGTGTCTCAAAAGAAAAATCCTGGCAGGCCAAAGAGCGTGAAACAGCTGTTCCAGGATGTCACTTGTTGAACAATTTAGTCTCACCCATTGTTGTTTATTACTAATTCAAATGCGCAGTTATGATTTTTTATGCTTTAAAAAACTTCATTGAGACCGTCAAACTGCTGGCACATGAATTATCTCAATTTTTCTTTAGTGAGTTTTTTTCTTGTTCATTTTTCTTTTGAGGCATCACTCCGCTTCCGATGATCATCCTTCTTTTTCTCGACCGAAACGCTAAACACTGAAGGTGGCACTTTTGTGGCTTAAACAATGGTTATATTTGATTTTGTCTATAACTTGTAACTTTTATACTGACCTTTGAGTTTTTGTTTCATTAAGGATGAATTAAGAGTTGTTTCATTTCCTACATTATGATGCCATTTTTACAGTCTTTCACCTCTAACCTTAATGACTGTGCCTTTAGCCAAGGTGGTTTTGGTTATTATGGTATTATTATGGTACTAGCCGGGTACCGTCGCTTCGCTCCGGAACCCTTGCATCTATAGCATTAAAAAAAAACTTTACTTATGTAGCAAATTAATATTGAGATCAGAGAATATACGACTTCCCAGCCCGTTGTGGCCTTCTCCACTCAACTCAGGTGTATTGCGGGTTGGCGCCACACACCTGGGGTTGCCGCCATACACTTCATCGTCAGTTTGCCAGATTATTCCCTATCCCTCAAGAATTTCGAAAAATCCGACCTTATTCCTTGTCTACATCATAAAGGGAACCTCTGTGCATAATTTCAGCTTTTTACGTCCAAGGGTTTGGGATGGGCGTTCATGAGGCAGTCAGTGAGTGAGTCAGGACTTTTCTTTTTATACTAGCCGGGTACCGTCGCTTCGCTCCGGAACCCTTGCATATAGCATTAAAAAAGAACTTTATTTATTTAGCAAATTTATATTGATATCAGAGAATATACGACTTCCCAGCCCGTTGTAGCCTTCTCCGCTTAACTCAGGTGTATTGTGGGTTGGCGCACCACACCTGGGGTTGCCGTCACACACTTCATGATCAGTTTACTAGATTATTCCCTATTCCGTGGGAATTTCGGAAAATCCGGCCTTATTCCTTGTCGACATCATAAAGGGAACCTCTGTGCAAAATTTCAGCTTTCTAGGTCCAAGGGTTTGTGGTGGGCGTTGATGAATCAGTCAGTGAGGGAGTCAGCAATTTTCTTTTTAAGTAGGTAGATTTTCATGAATTTTGTTTTGTTAACCTCATTGATTAGTTCTTTATAGATTATATTTGGATCTGTTATTTTCTCCTTTTCAACACTTATTATCCGAGATTCGTTCTTTACATATTATTGTATGTCTGTGAGGTAAAATTTTAAAAATAAGTGTAAAAAAAAATTAAAAATAATTAAACAATATTTTACGTGTGTTTTAACATAGTTTAAAAATATATACAAATATACACACAACCATAAAAATATAAAAATATACATATTTACACAAAAATGGAGCCTTTCGAACCTACCCAGAGGTTCATCATCATGCACATTAATTTCCTACAAAGTTCTGTTTAAATAGAGTCAAGAAAAGGAAAAAACCAATGAAAAACAATATTTAAATTAATTTGTAAATTCGTAGTCCAGACGTGAACAGCTACCCAATCAAAACAGATGTGGCTGACAGGTACTGCCCTCTGGATACTAACTGAAAACTAACAGTAGTAAACAAAAAAAGAGAAAAAAAAATCATATAATATTATAAATAAATAAATAAAATTATAAATGCCTTACGAAATCTTATTTTACATCCAAATTTCGTCTTTTTTTGTCAATTTTATTTCTAATAACCTTTTTTTGTGTTCTTGCAAATCTTTTGAAATTATTATTATACAAATAATGATGAATGTTACTAAATATTATTAAACATCATCCACCAGAAAATAAATGTCATAAACTACATTTATTAACTGAGAAAAACGAATTTTCAAGGAGATAAAATTGACCGTCTCCTCTTTTTCAAGCCTTTTACATTATAATAATAAATAGACGAGATTCTTTTATGACAAAGATCTTAAAATATTGATACTAACAATTAAAAAACGTTAATACAATAATAATAAGGGATCATAGTCTACAATATAATAATCACACATTAGTATCGATATTTTAAGGTCTTTGTCATAAACGAATCTCGTCTATTTATTATTATAATGTAAAAGGCTTGAAAAATAGGAGACGGTGAATTTTATCTCCTTGAAAATTCCTTTTTTTTCAGTTAATAAATGTAGTTTATGACATTTATTTTCTGGTGGATGATGTTTAATAATATTTATTATAAAAGAGAAGATTTAAGGAAGAAGTGTGTTTTGTTTGTATATAGTAAAATAATAAAGCATCAGAGAAAAGTCGTGAAATTGGCGAGATGGGAATTTCCTCCAAACATGTATTTTGGAAGACATAACTCCTAAACCTCTACATATTAATAATCCCGTATTAATAGAAACGAAGAACACATGGGAAATATTTTTTCGATAAGAATTTGTGATTATTATTAATGTGTGATTATTGTATTGTAGATTATGATCCCTTATTATTATAGTATTAACGTTTTTTAATTGTTAGTATCAATATTTTAAGGTCTTTGTCATAAAAGAATCTCGTCTATTTATTGTTATAATGTAAAAGGCTTGAAAAAGAGGAGACGGTGAATTTTATCTCCTTGAAAATTCGGTTTTTTCAGTTAATAAATGTAGTTTATGACATTTATTTTCTGGTGGATGATGTTTAATAATATTTATTATAAAAGAGAAGATTTAAGGAAGAAGTATGGTTTGTTTGTATATAGATGAATGTTACTATTTGGAATAAATGTATTATACGAATCTAAAGTTTTGTTAAACAAGGATTCAATGGCTTCTCTTCCTTGTTTCTTATTCCATTGATCAATCACGATATAATCCTCAAATTCCCCTATATGTCCTTCTTTATACATATGATTAGCTATGAAAGAACCATTAGTTTTACCAGTCTTAATACAGCTGCGGTGCTGGCTAAATCTTTTTTTCAAAGTCTGACCGCTGTTACCAATATAAAAACAATCATGTTGATAGCAGGGAACTAAGTAGATGCAGCCATTTTTCTCGATTTCATCTCTCTTTATTTTATTAAGTTCAATTGGATAAGACAGCTTATTGTCTAGACGGTATCCTAAGTTAATATCAGTACGAAGGAATACGCGAAAGAAACTTCCGGTGAGGCGGCCGCCCGACATTGCGGATTCGGACGAAGAGTAGCAGCGAAAGGTACAGAAAGACATTACCATTTATCTTTAAAGTCTTATGTAGCAAGTGAAATTCAAATAAAAGAGGTGTTTATAATATTACACGGTATTTATGTGTAAAAATATTGCGTTCTCAAGATTTTTGTTAGTAATGACCGGCTCTAATAGCAGCCAGTCTCTATTAAGCGCCGGGAGCCGAGGCTAGTTTTGCAAATAAACGCCGGGGGCCTCTATTGGAGCATATACGGTACCTCTGCTATCTGAAGTGAACTGGGGTTCCTTCCTCTTTTATGCGAACTGCCGCAGCTGAAAAGGACCTTTTCATTAGAGCTCTTACAGCATCGAACCCTCCTGAAAGCGCATTGCATCATTTAAAGTAAAACAACTTCACACAGTCCGTTTAGGCAGAGTGGACGAATTTTTAACAATAAAATTAGCATACAGAATACGTTTGCGGTATACGTGCTATGCCTTCTAACTCTCTGCTGCTGGAACATTGGAAACTTTAGGTGCATTGTGGCATTTATTTTGAAAATAAAATATCGAGCCAATTCAGATTCTTTCTCAGTTTTTGAAAAGAATAAACGTGTTATCAGTACGGCCAAAGATGAACCTCCCAGAATGCAACGCAGATGATAGATTTTCCTTTCCTGGCCGGTCGGTCCCATTCAAATGTAAGAGAAAATGGCGGTCGTTGATTCACATTCAACATTTCGACGAGGAAAAGGTCTCAAAAATCAAGTAGGGAAATTATTCTTAACGTTGCTCGTCGATTTCAAGAAGATGTATGTGAGATTTTTGATATTTCCTATTTTTGATAATGGACCACTTGAGGTTTACGCCCCTATCGACGTCACGTATGACGTGTATCCCACATGCGACGAGAGCTAATGGGATAAACAAACATATAACTTTGTTTGAATTACTTAAAAAATCGTCGATATTTGATATTTCAAGACGATGGTTCAATACTGTGCAGATCCAGTACTGTAATAATTCTGTAAAAACGCTTGGAATATCCTTCTTTAATATAATATTTCTTCTGCATCTAAACTGGTTAAAACAAAGCACGTGGCTTTGTTTATCCCACATGCGAAGCAGTAGCGTGGTGGGATATTTTGTAACTACGAAGCTCCGCCTATCCTCAAATGATCCATTAAATTATATCCTTCTTTGAAAATATATTGCTGTCGTCTACTGCAATAGGCGATAATCAACTCTATATCCAATCTGAAGATTTTGGAAGGCTTACAATCGTTGCATCCAAATCAAATCTTTTAGTTTAGCCTCCATATCTATTAGGGTTAAAATGAAGCACATGGCTTTGTTTATCCCATATGCGAAGCAGTAGCGTGGTGGGATATTTTGGAACTACGAAGCCCCGCCTATCCTCAAGTGGTCCATTGAGATTGATATTTTCTGCGGAGCAAACGGCATTGATACTGGAGAAATTAGTCAATGATAATGTGTTTGCGGGTCCAACTTTCACCTCGACGATAATAAAGTTTTTGAAATTACAATTTAGTTTTGTCTTAGTTATTCATTTGTTGATACTTTGTTATGCATTTCATCTGTCATATTTCAACCTATTGACAGATTTTCGAACTACTATTTTGTATTTCACGGAATCCTCCGTATGCCTGGAATAGTCTATTTCCTAATTCTTGTGGTATTCAGCTTCATAGTTGGATCTACAGAGAGCTATGAATACTTTAATTATTTGCTTTAAGAATTTAATACGAATTTTATGAAGCTTCAGGAAAATTAAATTTCTATTGCTAATAAAGTCGATATGTTAAGGATAATGTTGCAAAATAAGAATGTCTGGGAATTAATTTTCATGTTAATGGAGTACCTTTACATTCACAATAATTTATAAAAATCCTATTTATTCACTGAAATTTGAGCAGAGATTTCAATAACATCCTCCTTCTAACAATTCTGCTGATGTCTGAGTCCTGCTTTTGAAACAAATCAAAAAGTTATTTATTTGAAATGTCTCATAAAAGATTACTGTAGGGCCTACGTTTCATAATGTGATCAGAAGTTTCGCTTTCAAAAAATGTCATTTCTTTTTTTAAAATAAGGAAATGTAGGACAAGGATTTCTTGACAGTTATATTTATGA
>JAFIDM010019690.1:0-12599 GCA_023159025.1 Thereuonema tuberculata
GAAACAACTTACAAAACCATATGGGATATAGGATTGAAATTTGATGATAAAAAAATCCTTAAAGCTGTGGAGGTATTTATAAGCAGAAAAGCAGCCGAAATCCACCAGACAAAAGATTTTGTTAATCTTAATGTTTGTCAAATCAGTCAACTGATTGAATGTTTCGTGAAAATGATGTCATACAACAGTGATGAACTTATTGAAATTATTTTTAAATGGGTTGAATTTGATAAGTCTAATCGAGTTATTCACCTTAGAGATGTTTTTTCTAAAATAAACTTAACAAAATTGTCATCAGAATTTATTAAGTTGCTTATTAATCACCCACTTATTAATGAAAATAGAGAGTTGTTGGATTTGATTTCTTCAGTGTCTGTATTAACCCCTAGATCTTATAGCAACATCAATCAAACCCTCAGTTTACAAGTTGTTGTCTTAGGTAAAAATGAAGGTCAGCAAATATGTGATATGTTTGTCTACTCTCTGCATTGGGATCAATGGACTAATATTAAATTACCAGATGTTAAACTTGAAGTTACTAAAACCTGGTATAGTGATTGCCTCCCATTTTGTGGATTTTCAGAGGCTGTTTACGATGGTCGCAATAGTAGATTGGTAGTAGTCGGCAGAGACACTTCCAACTGTATTGTTGATATAAATGAATGTTTAATTTACCCTGAAGACTCACCATCCAACATAAAAATAACAAAAATAGAAAGGTTGAGACAGAATAACTATGACAACTGTCGTATTTTGATTGACAGTGGCAAAGTTTATGCTGCTGGGATAATTAAGCTTTATGAGTTTTTCTACTCAGATAGGGACGGATTTGATGAACACGATTATGATTATCATCTAGTTTTTAATGAAATGGATCTCAACCATGTTTGTCCTTTGTGGAAGACAATAACTAGAATTAAAGATGGCGACTTCTCTCTAGAATCAATGGTGATATCGTTTATTAAAAATGGAATGGAGATCTGGCTAATACTGATAGATTATGTGAAAATAAATCCATCCTTTTTACATTGTTTCAAGGTTCATCTTGATTCTTCTGATCAATCTTGGAGCCGAAGCCTGGATGATGAAGAAATGTATGACATTATCGAGGTTCCATTTGAATTCAGTGACACGGAATTTCTAATTGCAACTGTCTTAACACAGATCATTTTTAAGAGAAGAGAATGTGGTGGGTATATTTTTTATATATGTGAGAAGAAGTTTTTTGATATGTTGCCAATGGAAAATGAACCAAGGAACATTGTTCATTTGACAAGCTGGAAGGAAACGCTGTGGGCTTTAGATGCATCAAATCAAATCTATGTTTGTGATTTTAAAATGAAGAAATGGGACAAAATTTGTCAGATTCCTGCTACTGAAACATTCGTTGCACATAAACTCTTAGTAGCAGAAACATAAATCTTAATGAATTGCAAGGAATTTTCGGAAAGAATGAAATACTCAGTTGAATAATAACAAAAATTGAGTAATTTAAGATGAGCTTGGATTTTAAGATTTTCTTAAATGTAACCATAATGTTATCGATATGTTCACTCAACACCTATTATTGAGTGGTCATGAATATAAGAAAGAATAAACTTAAGAACTAAGCAATATGGAGACAAGTCTGAAATAATTTAATATTTTGAAGAAGCCGAATTGACTTAAGTGAATAATTTCTTTGTTTCTAATTCATTTGAATCCTCTCTAATATAAGAAATAGAATTTTCTTGTTGCGGCTTCTTTTCTTACAATGGCTGAATTTGGATTTGAGAATATTGTACAGATTCTCATTTCCTACACCCTGTAAATCCATTAAATAATATTTTTGAATAATTTACATAGTAATTATTTATATTTGCTTTTTAAATATTCTTGATCTTTGCTTGTATTTTATAATTTTCATAACATTTGTTAGTATTACCTGGATTAATAATTGTTAACTGTCTGTTTTTCCATCATTGAAAAGTGCCATATTTTAAAATGTAGTAGATATGAATTATCAGTTGAAATTAATGGTGTCATTGACTTGAAAGAAACTGTTCATATCCTCAATTACCTGTTTTTTTAAATGATTTTGATTACTTATGTTATCCTTTAGCTGATTGCTTTTCAAGATATTTAATAAATTAATAGGAATTTACTATTGTATGATAGACCTTATTAACTATTGTATGATAGACCTTATTATTAAGTTCCTACAAGAGGTACTGATACTTAAGGTACAGATAATGAAATGCTTAGACTTACTATCTCTGGTTCAAATTAAATGATTTTTATCTATAAGGTTAAGCAGCCATTAAATTTGAGTGGCAAAATAAAGTAATATAGCTGTTGCACTTCTTTTTTGAATTTAACAATGCCCATTGCCATTGTATAACAAATGCCAAATTTCTTTGAATAGATTATATACGACTTTTAAATTGATTTGTAATCTCTAATCTTCCTATTTTTTTTAATAGTGATTAATTTGTATTATAATTTGTTTTTATTTTAATGGAATAAATATAATAAATTAAAAATGTTTTCTGATAGTCTAGTAATTTTTTCTAAACTGTTAAAATCAGAACTGATTTAAGACCATTCTAAAATCACGATTCAAGATACACGAATATTCACGAGATAGATAGAGACCATTATTTACTGGAAAGTAAATTTAAAATTGTTAGAAAAATACAAGGTCAAAAAATATGAAACAAGTAAAGGAAAATGGGATCAAGAAGTTTAAGATTCACTTATGAGAAGAGCAAAAGTGCAACTGAATTATATGAAAACTGAAAAGCATGACAATATAGAACAGCTTTGGTTGAGTTTAAAGAAAATTATTATAGAAGCAGCAGAATACTGTTAACAAAAAAGATAAGAAAGAAGAAAGTTTCTTGGCGCTTTGAAAAATGGCAATCGGAGAAGTCAGAGAATTAGATTTAGTGTTGAAAAATTCAAAAACTGAAAGAGTCTTGATAATTAATGTAAATGTAGAATTATTCAAATATGGAAAAACACTTTTAAGAGAAGTATTACAGCTGTTCAATAATATATGAAATATTCACAAGATACCAATACTAAAGGATTAGCAAACTGGTATTAGGATTAACTTTTATATATATATATATATATATATATATAAAGGACCAAATAATAACCAAGAAAATTATGGAGGGATAAATTTATTATCAATGGCATCTGAAATATATGCAAACGTTTTGAAGAATAAGCTTAATAAATATAGTGAAGAATTTCTAGAGGAAGAACAATTTGAATTTCAAAAAGGTAAAAGTACTATTGATGTTATCTTTATACTACAATAAATTAGAGAAAAGAGAAGAGAGTAAAATTTATCAATTTATGTTTTATTTGTGGACTATATAAAAGCTTATGATAATTTAGCTTTTAGTAGAGATATTTTGGAATTTATTAAAAGAAGAAAACATACCTAATGGCCTTTTGAAAGTCAGACAAGACGTTATACAAGAATTCCAACATCTGTATCAGATTTTCATAATGGAGAACTTTCAAATTCTATGTTTACCAACTAGATAGTTCAATAGGGATGTGGATTAACACCAACTCACTTCAATATTTACATTAATAAATGAAAGAAAGTTACCCAATATGGAATCCTCATCACAAACAAAAACAAAAAAGTTCAAACAATTCTTTATACTGATGATCAAAACATAATGAATATCAGAGGTTGAATTCTCTGGTGATATAGTGTAGTCATTTTAAGTCAAATTTTGGTGATTAGTTTAAAAAATTGTTACAAGCATGGGACTTGGTATGTGGAAAGTACTTGATCATCCCAATAACATACTAAAAGTCCCCAAAAATCAAACTTGTGCTATGGCCGCCATCTTGGAAAATGGCGGCTGAAATGAACTTTCTCTTGCGCTTGGCAGCAACCCCTTTTAACCCCTATAGGCAAGCCCCGAATTGAGATAGAAAGATAATTTTGGTGTCTACGTCTTCATAAGGGATTACTCTATCCACTTATGTGCATTTTATGAATATCAGGGGTCTTACGGGAGAGAGGGACGGTAAAGTTCGAGCATTTTAATCAATTTTGTCCAACTTTTTTGTTTTTCTTCATCTTCTTCTACAAATTGGGTACTATAGTCAGAAGTGTAACCTTGGAATCCCTGTTCCATTAGCTTTTCAACGATGTATAGTTCATGGCGCTGGGATAATTAGGAGCCGTGCTACGGCCACCAGTGTGAAGTTCTACGACTTCCTTGATTTCACTGGCAGACATGTATGAAGGGTTAAGATATTTCTATTCTCTCAAAAAGTATGCACCGTAACCAAATGTTTTAAATTTGTATGTTGAACTTGAATTACCAGGTGAAGATCTGCTTCATAAAATATGTGTTGTGGCTTAATAGGTGGGATCAGAATGGGACAGGGTGCGAGGCTAAATTGTTGTCGGAGAGCTGTTGGACTTTGGACATTGGGGTGAAGAGACATCATCAAAAGAATACATGTGTTTTAAAGTGAACCATAAATATGGAAACAGTGAATTGTGTTTTGTGCAATGAGAACCTCAGTAAAGGAAAAACTGTGATTGTAAGAAAAGGATTGGGTGGACTTATTGCAGCAAGTAAAGAAAGAGAAGATGAGTTGTGGCAGAAGTTTGTTAATCGTGAAGAAATTAAAGTTCACGTTACTTGCAGAAAAATCTACACAAAACCAAGCAGTATTAAATCATCAAAACAAAAACGTGAAGAGCAAGAAAATGAAGAAAGAAGTGAAGCGAAGATCTTCACGAAGATCACGATCATCATTTTGTTACAAGGCTTGTTGCCTATTTTGTGAGAAAAATGTAATAACTCCGAATCGTAAGTTGTCGAAAGGTAGGAGAAGGCGAATTTCATTGATTGAAACGAAGGAAATTCAGAAATCTATTTTGACTAAATGTAGTGAACGTGAAGATCAATTGGGTGAAGATGTGAAGTATCGGGTCTTCTTCTTTGAGTCGTTTAACACGTGCCTGGATCCGGATTGCCACGGAGCCAGTACGCTGTTGTACGTGTTATGGCTTGTCCAACACCTTGTGTTGCCTTCTTCCACTTTACTCTGTCAAATGTCAGTTCTTTTCCATCCTTCAGATCTAGTCTAAGCTTAGCCAGATCCTCTGTCACATGTGTGAGCAATGTTTTCTTGGGTGCAGATTTTTGGACCTTCCAATCAGTAGGTCGTGGTGTCCAGAGTAGTTTGTGTGGTAGGCGGTTTGTATTCATCCTGCACACATGTCCAAACCATCTCATTCTACGTTTTTGTATCTCTTCCACTAATGTTGGTTGCTTGCAACACCAGTCTCTGATGGTATCATTTCTGACTTGAAGTATCGGGTAATGAATGTGGATTTGATAGCAGAGGCGGCGCGATATCATGTTGATTGTTATGATAGTTTCAGGCGTATAAAGGAACATACCAGGTCAGGAAGACCAACTAATGATAAATATGATGCTATATTTCAATTTCTGTATGATTATATTGAGAGCCAAGATGAATGTCAATTCACTTTAGCTGAAATGAAAGACATTATCAACCATATTCCAGGTGGAGAGCAGTGTGATATTTCAGACTACCTTCTTAAAACTCGCTTAAAAAGTCACTTTAAAGACAGAATAATAGTAACTGAAGCATTTGGAAGCAGGCCACTTATTATCAGTTTCTTGGGAACTGCTCATAACATTCTCTTTGATCAGTGATATTCACAAAGAAAGAAAACAATAGAAAGTGAACGTCTTCGGATAATAGAAATGGCTGCAGAAATAGTAAGGCAGGATATTAGAGGAAAATTTTGTAACATGTCAGAGTATCCAACGGCAGATGAAATGAATAATGGAGGTTCAAACCTTATCCCACAATCATTAGAACGATTCCTTAACATTTTGATTCAGGGAAAGAAAATGAAAAATCAAGAGCAATTACTACCATTAGCCAATCTATAATAGCAGCTTGTCGCCCAAGATCATTTCTTTCACCACTTCACCTGTTCCTATCAGTACACTTACATTCAAAGTATGGCTCGAGACATGTAATTGATCTGCTTCATTCAATGTCACTGTGTGCTTCATATAATGAGACTGTAGCATACCTAAATGCAGCCAATGAAAATGTGCAACCAGAGGTACGTAATGATGCCTTTGTGCAATATGTGTTCGACAATGCCGATGTAAACACAAAAACAATAGATGGACATGGTACAATTCACGTACTTGGCGGTATAAAATGAATAACAGGCAATACAGTTTTGACTTCCACTCCTTTGCTTCGAGACACTAAGAGGAAATTAAATCCTGCTATTGACTCAATACCTTTAGTGCAATACAGGAAACCATCCACACCAGGTTTAAAGAACCTAAAGATGAAATCAGTTGATGTTAAAAGTGTTGAGTTAGGCGTGATTCAAAATGGATTTCAGGTCAATTTTCTTTGGATTGCAGGATTCTTATTTTCAGAAAATTCTCGTCCCTTCTGGAATGGATTCATGCAAGAAGCTGGAAACTATGAAGTTTCGAAAATTCTATCATTGCCTGTCATCCATTTAGAGGCCAGCAATCTGACCACAATTAATGCTGCTTTGACATTTGCTACATCAGAATGCAATCTGAAGAATAGGTCTTGTATTGTAACCTTTGACCAACCACTTTTCACAAAAGCATGAGAAGTAGTGGAAGCAGCAGAAAAGGACAGCATAATCTCTTCAGTTATTATTAGACTCGGAGGCTTTCATCTGTTAATGAGTTACCTGGGATGTATTGGAAACATGAAAGGAAGCGGCATAGAAGAGCTGTGGGGAAATGTCTATGCCAAACATACTGTTCCTCATTTGATATCAGGCCATGCATTTTATCGATCTTTGAGAGCCCATTTCCTCACAGTAGTTGCTCTGTTCAAGTGTCTAACTGTAAAATTTCCTGCTCTGGTAAGTGACATCTTGAAAACTTTTGTTTCGAACAGTGAACGGGTGTTAAGAAATGAAGTAGCACCAGAGGATATCATGACTTTAAACGCAGGAAAACGCATAGTGTCGGATATTTTAGCTGCCTGCAGAGAAGCAGAACAAAGTAGTAGGACAGCTAAACTGTGGATCCAATATATTAAAATGGTTATTCTCATTATGGAGTTTATCAGAGCTGAAAGGACAGGAGATTTTACACTTCATCTGAATACAGTAATCTGTATTTTACCTTATTTTCATGCCGCAGGTCATAATTTGAATGCAAAAAGTGCTCAACTCTATATCCAGAAGATGCTTGATCTACCATCCAAGTTGGAAGATAGAGATTTTGAGCGTTTTTCTAAGGCTGGATTTTTCTGCATTTGTCGGTCTTCCAGATTTTGGTCTGTTATTTGGTCTGATATGGTAATAGAACAATCACTAATGAGACCTATGAAATCTATTGGTGGCCTAACACATGGCTGGGGTATGATAGAGAAAACTATTTTACAATGGACCACATCTCTTCCACTATACACTGAAGTTACCAAAACTGTTGAATATTTTACTAGTGTATTCTCAAAGACATTCAAACATCATGCAGAAGAGAACCCAAGCAGAAAAATTCGAGATACACAAGATTTACAAATATTTTGTAACTGGTTATTGGAGCACAATCCATTTCAGCATGCCTCTGGGGAATTAGTATCTCTATCCATGGGACTAGTAGGTGATTCATCAATAACTTGTGATCAAACACAAGAGTTGGGAGAGGTGTCTATGGAAGATATGAAAGAAAAAATCTTTGGTACGATCACAATTAAAAGGAAATATAAGGCAAAACCGCTTGCAGAAGTCAACTCTGCAATCAGGTTGGGAGCTGATACTGTTATTGTTAATATCCAGCAGCTTTTCGACAGAATTATCAGAATTGAGAAAGAACCAAAGAAATTGAAAAAGTGTTTCACAAATACCATCACTTGATTTCTAAGCAGTCAGTGGACAAAACCTTTGACCTTGCATCTTTGCCTCCAACTAGCTCAGCATTCATACCGCGTTTATCTGCAAGTTCAACAGTGGATGGGTAATGAGACGAATCTCACTGAATGGGGATGGATACAAGAAGGAAACCTCTTGAAACCTGTGCCCATGACCAAAAACCCTGCTCCAGCAGACTTGTTAACACTCATCTCATGTGCTTGCAAATCAGACTGTACTAATAGATGTGACTGTAGAAGATCTGGCTTGACGTGCTCTGCCATGTGCAGAAACTGCCAAGGATTATCATGTATGAATTCTGAAGTGAACACTACAATTCTTTCTGATGATGATGAAGAAAACTAAAAATAGTACCATATTTTCATTTGGACAACATATGTCTTCTATTTTTATTTTATATTTTCCTAAATCAAAATAAATTACATGTTAATTTGATAAAATTTAAAGATAAAATATATTTAATTGAGTATACTAACAATTTTAAGAAAGCATACCTTAATTTGTAGCCTTCAGCAATATTTAATATATGTAAAATGCTTTTACTTCTTTGAAAGAAATTAAAATTTAAGTGAGCGTATCTTATGATATACTGGTATGGCATTTCAGCCCACGTTTTATGTACTGTTTTTTCAAAGAAACATGGTGTAATCTTTAGGACCTAAAAAAGCTTCTCAACGCAATTTATGTTGTTGGCACTAATTTTTGCTTTCATCTTCACTAAAATGCTCTGTCAATACAATTTTAAAACAAACAGGTAAGATTTTATATCATGTTGAAGTTTTTGGATTAACCCTTCATACACGTCTGCCAGTGAAATCAAGGAAGTCGTAGAACTTCACACTGGTGCTGGTGGCCGTAGCACGGCTCCTAATTATCCCAGCGCCATGAACTATACATCGTTGGAAAGCTAATGGAACAGGGATTCCAAGGAGGTTACACTTCTGACAATAGTACCCAATTTGTAGAAGATGAAGAAAAACAAAAAAGTTGGACAAAATTGATTAAATTGCTCGAACTTTACCGTTCCTCTCTCCCGTAGGACGCCCGATATTCATAAAATTCAAATAAGAGGAAAGAGTAATCCCTTACAAAGACGTAGACACCAAAATTATCTTTCTATCTCAATTCGGGGCTTGCCTATAGAGGTAAAAAGGGGTTGCTGCCAAGCGCATGAGAAAGTTCATTTCAGCCGCCATTTTTCAAGATGCCGACCGTAGCACAAGTTTGATTTTTGGGGACTTTTAGTATGTTATTGGGATGATCATGTACTTTATACATATCAAGTCCCATGCTTGTAACAATTTTTTAAACTAATTTTTCTAAAATGACTACACTAATTATGCCAAAAGGAGTTAAGTCCAGACACAACAGTTGGGAGAAAATGAACATATTATCTCAAAATGGCCAATTGTAGACTTCATTTTCTCCCAACTTTTATGTCTGGACTTAACTCCTTTTGCCAAATCACCAGCGAATTATAAAAATAAAAATATTATTATTATATCAGTTAAACAGTACAGCATAAGAATAAAACATGAGGATAGCTGTTTCCAATATAAAAGCAATGGCAATGTTTAGCAAAAACATTAAAAGAATGAAAATAAAAATTGAGAACCAATTTGTGGAACTAACTATATATGGTTTCTAAATTCATATACTTTAAAAAGTTAATATCGAATGAAGAGAAAGATATTGATGTAAAACAACAATGATATTACAAACTTAAGGGAACAATTCGACGACATTTTGGAATTCAGATCTGCAGTTTCGGAGGAAAATCTATAATATGTGTAACACTGGATATAAACTTAAATAAAGAGTCATTGTATGGTCTTTGCGTCCAAAACTTAAACGCCACAGAACGACATCTATCGGTCACGTTGAAAAACACATGAATTTCTATGGTAATCCGTTCTAATCGTTGTATTTTAATAAAAATAGTGATTTTTCTTTTACTCATATTTATATATACAATAATTTTAATTGCTTAAAAGTCAGTTCCTGAACATAGCGGGAAATATTTCGATAAAAGAGAAATAAAGTTTTCACTTCTTTCTCTTGCTCTTTAATGAATGACAACTCGGTGACGATAAAATAATAGTACAAGGCATCCGAAACAGTTAATGGATCATCGCAAAAGAATCGAACTGCATTCAAATCATTTGTGTAATTCATGAATCAATGATGCATTTGAATTGGTGAATCAACGAAACTCTGCATTCAGTACAATTAATATTATAATTAATAATCGAGCAATTGTTACTAACTGTATTAAATTTAAAAATGAGGATTTAATCTAAATAGAAATATACAGTTTAATGGTGAAAGATAAAGATTACATTCTATGGAGTACAATCAGTTCGGTATCTACAAAATGGTTAACACTCGAATCACTTGGATTTGAATGAGATAATTTTTAAAAACAATCTGATAAAGATCGAAACATGTTACAAAAAAAAAACTATAATAATTATCACTGTTATTAAATTATTACTGTTGCAGCAGATTTTAAGTTGGTAATTATTTAAAAGGATGAAATATTTTGCGAATCGTAAATTAGAATCATTCGAATGATTCATTCGCGAGTGAATCGATTCTACGATTCGTCGTTGTTGACCCTCAGGCGTCTTGAAAACATTTTCGTTTTTGCCTATTGCAACGATTTAAATTTCAATCCACTGTTTTATTATCACAGCTTTACACTCGAACTGCAGCAAATATAAAGCAACATCTATCAAGTACTCCGCTTATCAGTGTAACAGTTGAACGATGGACAGGAATGGACAATGATATCTATTTGGCTGTAGTAGTTCATTTTATTAATGAGAGCTATGAACTTAAATCCTATTTCTTAAGATGCTTTAGATAAAGCGAAAAACTCACGGCTCAAGACTTAGCTACCGAAATCAACGGTGTAATATTAGAATGGGATGTTGCTGATGTCACGTGCTGTTTCTATACACACACGGTGAGCTAGAAAAATAAAAAGGGATAAATAAAACCTAAAACCAAACAGTGATAAAACTTCACACCTTAATACCAACCACCAATTCCCAGCGGGATCCTCGCTTCGACGCTCCTTCTCTAAAACTTACCCTCTAAAAGTGGCGAGTATCCGATAATCTCCTCGTGAGCTGTTTTACCTTATGGATCAACGATGTTTCCAACCGATACCTGGGCCCATAATTATACCGACGGATAACAACCACCATGGATAAATAGAACAACCCATTTATGCCAAAATATCCTCCTGAAATTAACTTAGAATTAACTCTGAAAACGATGAATAGAGGACGCAACTCCCTTCGGGTGTGTTGATGTAAATTAATGAAACTTAAGTAAACATCTACATGAATTTAACTTAATTCTTAATAAATGTAATATTCTGTTCTTAAACATAGATCCTTTTCTTTTCAATAAGCATGAATAAATTAAACAGACCAAATAGAATATATTAACAAAATTCACACTTTATTTAAACGAATCAACAAACATTTAAGAATGATACAAATGATAACTATTAACTTCTCTTTATCTGTATGATAATTCTCAACCCTTTACACCCCTTTCGGGTTCTTGGCAACCAAAAAACCAACGTTTAGTTATCTAACGCTAACCCCTTCTTTCCTCACGACTAAACGAAACGTCTCTTTGACTTTAAACTGCCTTTAAACCTAAACACTAAATTGCGTTTATGTAATAATAAACATCTCAATTAAACCTTGGTTCTAATTGAACGCTCAGTCTATACGCCTGACCTTCAAGCCAGCTGATTCACTCTCCGCTCTCCCTTCCCAAGGTCATTAGGCTTTCCCGCGGATTCGGCTGTACCAAACATATCAATAAAACACAAATACTTAAAATATATCAAGATAAACACTCTGGACTTTCCTGTAAACCAGAAAATATATAAAATTTGACAATGTATAATGATGTTTATAATGAAACAATCTTCTTTAGGTTGAAACAAATTAATAGTCTCTTTCTATATTCGTTGAATCAACCTGAAACAAATTCTCTTAATAGGTTACACCTGTAAACTACTTCAAGTCTTAACACATACACTTAAGATTAAAGGTGACAGAAACTACTATCAGATTTAACCCTTAAAAGTCACAACAAATGTCCGTTGCCTTTAAAATGTACACTTTTCTCATACGTCCCCCCCAAAACACTGTTGACACCTTCTGTCAAATAAATTGTTAATATAAATCGGAAATTTGTCTCTGTAATTAACACACACTAATGTTCCGTTCGGCAGGGTCCAGCAAAAATGATTTCCACACCGGAGGTTAACTTCTAGTTTACTTATAAGCTTTTATCCGTTTTCCCTCCTTTCTATTACGCTTGCATCGACGACGAATTACATACAGTCTTACGGTTGACTCTTACCGCAAAGTCGATTACCTTACACCGTCTCTAGATGCAGCTTAGACTCGGTGATCAAATTTTAATGTCCCTGAGTTTACGTACGGTTGATTACTTACATGGGAGAATTTCTCGCCGGTAGGATACGGACATCTTTGCGACAGCCGGGCACTGGCTTCCGCTCGCCTCGGTCCCCATCACGTCATTCAGGCGTCAATGAATTTCGTTGTTGTAGATATTGTGACCAGCACAGGTTATTGTTAAGGTCAATTGTGTTTATAATGTA
>JAFIDM010019691.1:0-12598 GCA_023159025.1 Thereuonema tuberculata
TGAGCAAAAGCATGATAAATATCTGCTATGGCACGCCCAATTTGCACATGCCTCACCACAGAGATGAAAATTATTCAATCATTGGGATTGTTAAAAGATCTGAATTATATCGTGATTCCCAAGAGCCCAAGCGAGGACGTATGCGAGACATGCAAACAAGGAAAGATGACGAATATCCCACATCGTAGAATAAAAGATATCCGATCCACCGCACCGTTAGAATACGTCTACACTGATCTTTGAGGGCCGATTTTGGACCGAAGCGGTAAAAAACGATATATCATTACTTTTATCGATGACTTCTCAAGGCAAAGCTTTATCGACATCATAGAAAGTAAAGAGGACGTATTTGATCACGTGAAGATGTTAATTGCGTATGCCGAGCGATCCAGTGGATGCAAGATTTATTTTCGGATCGAGGAACTGAATACACAACAAGTGCATTTCCGAGTTTCTTAAGGATAGAGGCATCAAATTCCAGCACTCAACCGCGTACTACCCTCAACAGAACGGGATTGCGGAGAGATTTATCAAAACTCTTTTAGAAGTTGCCAGGACCATTCTAATTGACTAGGTACTTCCACTGAAATATTGGACTTTTGCTGTAAGCTGCGCCAATTATGTACTCAACCCGTATTCCACATCAGAGCCTGAACAAAAACCATCTAGTGTGAAGTATTTCGAAAGTTCGGAAGCATTACCAATCTAAACATGCCCAAGATAAAGCTACGAAGCAAGTTTGTATCGAGAATTCATAAAGGAATTTTCCTGGGCTATTCCAGTAATACAAGGGGTTATGTGATCTTTGACGTTGAAGATAAGCGGATCGTTGAAACAAGAACTGTGTATATCAATGAAAACAGGCGTGGAAGCTTGCTTCTTGAAAGATGTTCAACCGGAAACGAAAAAGACTACAATGCCTATCTTTTCCTAAAAAGCCAAACTCATCGGATTCCAGTTCAGTAGAAGAGGATGAAGACTTAAATAATGCTTCTAGAACTATTTCACAAATATTCAGTTACAAGTCCTAAGGTTATGATGTCAATTGCAGTGAATGAAGGTTACGTCATACACCAATGTGATGTCAACTATGCATACTTGAATGGAACGATCGATAGTGCTATCCACATTGAAATCCTAGAAGGAGTCAAACTATCGAATAAAGAATGCAATAGTTTAAAGTTGCAAAAATCCATTTACGGATTAAAACAACCTGGAAGAAACTGGTATGAAACTTTCAGAAACCAGTTAGTGCAAAATGGATTTGAAGAAACCAAATCCGAACCATGTATATTCACCCACAGCTCAGAGAAAGGCAAATGTATTCTATTAATATACGTTGACGACATATTGATATTTGGTAAAGATGGAGCAGTTATTAACGAGGCCAAACAGATTTTAAGCAAGATGTTCAAAATCAAGGATTTTGGCCGAAGCAACAGTCACTTTGATATGGACATTAATTATGACTTAAAGAGCAGAAAAATCACGATTTCACAAGAGAAATTTATTTACAACCTGCTAGAGAAACACCAAATGGCGGAGTGCAAACCTGTAATTTCTCCTATGATGAGGAATCATTTAAGTCCCAAGACATCCAAGATGATATCGAAGTGCTTGACAAGTCCAAACACCTCAAGTACAGAAATTTGATTGGCAGCCTAAATTACATTAGCAGTTGTTCCAGACCAGATATTACCTACGCGGTAAATAGATGTTCTGAAAAATTGAACTCACCCACCAAAGCCGCTATGATAAAAGTCAAAAGAATACTAAAATATCTTCATGGTACCAGAAAAATGAAGATGGTCATTTTGAAAGGAGACTTTGAATTAAACGCCTTCACGGATGCCAGATTTGGATGCCGGAGACATGGTAAATCCACATCCGGAGCTGTGATATTCATAGGTGATGGTGCTATTGCATGGAAAAGCAAGAAGCAAAATGTGGTTTCCCAATGAACTCATGAAAGTGAGTTGATCGCTTGCAATGACTTGGTACGTGAGGTCCATCGGACTGAACTCTAGATTAAAGCTTTAATCGAAAAAGCTTTAACAATTCACTGCGATAATCAACCCACCATTAGGTTGATTCAAAATGCGAATTAAACGCCTTCAAGTGACCGGTGCTACCTACAACGTATTCTTCAATGGTATGTCGAGTTCCACGATTCCTGAGAAATTAAAGATCGTAAGTACGATCTCTTTATCGTTTTAATGGGTGACCGCCATTCCGAAGAAGCAAGAACCAGGATTAATGCACTGTAGAATCTAAACTTTAGTGAAACTGATTTGATTTATGTAAAGCATAAATTTTAGCTTAAAAGTAGATAAGCTATTTTGATCGGATTAAGAACCAGAACTTTAATGGAACACTAAAGTCATAAGGCTGACTATAGTTTTTGTTTACTCATATTATCATTAAGATAATATTTAATGGATGTTTAGAATTTAATTCAAGTTACAGAATTAAATCGTTTTTTGTTTTCTTGCGTTCATGTGTTAAATGATCGCTGTCCTCAGTTTCTTAACTATTTAAGTTTAGCTTACTTTATCTGAATTTGATTCGTCTGTACATATACATACTCTGAAAACCTCTCCGTGTGGAGCCGTTACAAGTATTAAATTCCCACAAAGAAGTAAGAAAGATTATGACGACAAAACTCATAAAGTGAAGAACAGTAATAATAAAGAAATTTTGATCGCTGCGCTGGCTGTATACCCTATGAATATCAAATGGATGTGTCCCTTATTCCAATAAAAAAAGATCTTGAACATAAGATTCTAAAAGAATTAGCAGTCATTAAAAAATTACATGAAATTTATGAATAAAAAATATGAGGATATTTTAGATAAACTCATTTTATGAGGATATTTTAGATTAGTAAAAATGAAAAGCTAATAAAAGAAAAACAGAATATCTTGGTGAAAGAAAATATTGTTCAGAAACAGAAAATAACACAATTATAGGAGGATTGACAAATATCGAACTTCAATTACAGAAAAAGAATATTGAAATTGCTGGTGTACATGAAATATTATCGGATATACTAGTCAAAATTGCTGAAAAATTACAATTTCAAAATCCAATTCACAAGATTGAAGCAATTCCGAGATTTAAGAAGATGCAACAAAACAAAACTAGGCGTATAATTAATAAATTTAAGAGAGATAAAGATAATTGGATACATGCATTTAAATTAAAAAAGATACTAACTAATGATGATATTTTCGGTAAGAAAAATAAATCAAATACAGTGCAACTTAGATAATTCGAACGTCTGAAATTCGAAATCGTGGATAATTCGAAGATTTCTCTTAGTCCCTTGAATTTCTTATTAAATCAATGTTAAAAAATCGTGGTTAATTCGAAGTTCAACTTCCTTAATTCGAACCATAATGACTTTTCGGCGTTTCATCGTTAAGAAATTCGACACGTGACAACTGAAATCCCTTTCCCGCCACTGTTCGACACGTGACTCCATTCGACACGTGACGCTTCAGACGCCATTCAAGCTTCCTGCTCTCAGTGTCACCATGTCTTTCAGTAAACCACGCGTGTACAAGAATTTAATGTTCGCTGAAAAGGTCGCCGTCATTCGCGAGATGGAAAAGGGTGTGAAGAAGAAATGCCAAATCGCCAACGAGTACGGGATAGCGCCGAATTTCGTCGGTACATTGAAGGACAAACCAACGTAAGTGAAGCTGTTTTCCGTTCACTAAACATGCTTGATGATTTTTGCTAACCTTAAGCGACTGAATTCTACAAAACAATCAGACATTGCACAAATTGTTTGTGCAATGTTTATAATGTTTGTGCAATAAAAAATAATATTTTTTTTTATTTTTTGAAAAGCTATAATTTTCTGTATTGAATGTAATATGTACTGTAGCTTATGTAATATAAATCTTATTTTATTTACATACATATAGTGTTTAAGTCTTTCATACCATGATCTTTCTGAATAAATATTTACTTATTGACAGAATAATCTTTTCAAGCATTCAGTGAACCTCCAATGAAAATTAAAAGATATAACTTGTTTAATTCGAAAACTTGGACAATTCGAAGTTTTGTTGTGGTCCCTTCAGCTTTGAATTATCCAAGTTGCACTGTATATTTGTAAATGATAATAATTTAATAATAAATTTAAAATACTTAGTTTGGAAAACAAAAGTCGAAGCAAGAAACAAGGGTTTAAATTTATTAGGATTAAGAACTACAAAATATTAGTACGGATGAATGAAACATCTCTGATAAAATAGATTCAAAATGAAGACGATTTAAATAAAATTTAAAGTTTATTACTGAGATGAGTGATACAGAATTAGATAATTTGGACATTTTAGATAATTTCCAATCTTGGACACCAAGCTTTATAAATCATAATAATAATATTGTACTAGTTGCGACCCGTGAAATATTCACGGAAGTAAAACAAATTCCACATTTTTGAAAAACACAAGATTGAAAAAGATGCTCTAAGCTAATTATTTAGAAGCTGTGACTTTCGTAACAGCCCACATGTAATTTGAATATCGACTTATTTGTTAAAATAATATCATAATATTGTTACAAAAAAAAAAAATAAAAAAATTGATTTACCACTTTCGTTGTATCCAGCTCTGCGGTTTCTCATTATGAAACATAATGGCAACCTGCTGCCGTAAAAGAATAGGCTCGTCGAAATTGAGGCAATATTAACGGAAGTAAAACAAATGAAACATGTTTGAAATGCCCTGAAATTTTTGAAAAAAACAAGATTGAAAAAGATGTTGTAAGCTCATTTTTTAAAAGCCATGATTTCCGCAACAGCTCACTATAATTTGAATGACTAAACCAAATTTTGTTAAAATAAAAGAAAATAAAAAATTGATTTAACACTTTCAACAATAACAATAACGAATGTCCAACAGCCAAGACCAATTAATCCTGTCTGGGCAACGTGTTCTCCTACTTCGTTGAGTAGTGAGCGAGCGGATACACAGCCGAGATTATATAAAAATCGAGGTTTTGCAAATTGTCTGATAAATTTTGACGCATAAGCTTCATGCATTTCAGTGTAAACTTCATTTATAGTCCAGGCAAACTAAATGAAAAATACCGTGAACATGGGCAAAATTGCAACCGAAGCTTTTTGAATTGATTTTGAATCAGTAGTGATTACTGAACAACATATCCAAAATCAGACAAAATCCAAGCATGGGAACACCCCAGGAAACAGATTTAAAAATAGCGGATTGAGTGAAGTGTCATATTAGATTGTTTAGCTCAGGCAGAATAGGAAAAAACGCGGAATAAACCTACGTAATTCTAAAAATTGCTGGATTGTGTAGGGGTAGGTTCCCTGAACAACGTCCAATAAAGTCCCATCTATTACAGGCACCGCGGGGGGTGGTAGGGGGGGTTAAAGGTCCCGTTTTTCATTGTTTCGCTCTTAACTCGAAAACAGTGCGCCTTAGCGACAATATCTACGTAATGAAAATTAAACCTTAGTAACTTTCCCCTAACTTTGTTCCTATACATAATTACGGAAAAACGCATGGTTTGCAAGATATGCCCTATGCAAAGTATGTAATTTTCACAAAAATAAAATTTTCATAAAATGTTGCATCAAACTGACCTTTCTAGGTCATCAATCGGTCGTTTCACGGAAACATCGTTAGAAAGAAAATTGTAGAGCATGAAATTTCCTTTAAGAATATATGCACATATATACAGTTATATTGAACACGTCAAGAGGTATAGCGTTGAGAAGATTGTTGCCAAAAATAGTGAATTTTCGAGAAAACTGCTCAGGTCTGTTTGACATCAAGGCGGGCGATAAATGTCCACAGATATATGTTTAGATATATGTTTAGATATGTATGTTTAGATATATGTTTAGTTATTATGTAGTGTGTATGTATTGAATAAATAAAATTAAAAATATATATTATTTTTGAAACAAAGAGAATTACAGAAAATTAAGTAGTAAAGTTGAACGAAACACATTTTATTGGCAAGAAAGGGTGCATATACTGTATAAAAACATTCCACAAATCTTCAATCTATCAACCAGGTCCATCGCCCCATCTTCCTCCCCTGAAGGACGTCCGCATGGATTGGTGTGCTGTTGATAAGTTGCGGAAAAGCTACAAATGAAGTGAGTGAAGTTTGAAAGTGACAAGATCATTTTCAGTACGGTGGCGCCACATAAAACGGTTGTATGCTTTCGTGATGTTGGTGAGAATATTTTGAACTCTGCGTTGTATGCATCTCGAACTGATAACGATGAGGAAGAGTGCATAAGAGTAGTACAAACAGCTGCTGCAATTATAAAACAGATCAAATCTCAGGCTTATGATACAAACAGTTACCCTCCAAGCAATGCTTTCTTGAATGGCGCTGACCAGATGGTACCGACTACGCTACAAGCTTTCGTGGAGGCTCTGATCTCAAAGCAAAGACAGGGTAAAGAGGAAATTGCGAGGAAACAAGTGGGCATTGTCCATGCCATTATTTCTACCATTCGTCCACGATCGTTTATATCGCCAATCCTCATAGGAATTGCCTACTTAACACACCGGAAATTTGGGTCCAGGAATTTGATAAATTTGCTAGCTAGCTTGGGTTTCAGTGCTACATACTATCAAGCAGCACAACTGGAAATGTCATCGCCATACCAACAGCAGACATCTATGTCCGCGGAAAACTTTTTGCCAATACGTGTTTGATAAAGCTGTCTTTAATGTATTAACTCTGAATGACCTCAAAACGTTTCATAGTTTGGGAGACATGAAATGTGTGACACCAGCAGTCGCTCTGCCGAAATCAAATGAGATCAAACGACTGACAACAGCTCACCTGGTGTTGAATTGGAAAAATTGCATGTTTTTGAACTGCTGACGTAATGTAAACTTACCAAAACCGGGATTAACGAATGTTATTGTGCAAGATGTGAAAACTTTAAATTCTATCCCCACGATGCACTTCTACCAAGTTTAATGGATACGTTATGGATTTGTGGAAAATGGTTATCAGGACAAAACATGCCGGAGATTCCTTGCTAATGATAAGAACAAGACCAAGCTCTTAGCGCTGCTGGTGATGACCTTGACCGCACGAGGAATACAGGCGACTACCGCCCCGGGAGATGCTGATGGTTGTATTTGTACGATGTGACTTGAACAAGAAGACTTTTCATTCATCTGTTGTTGTGATTGGAGAAGATGTAGACTTGCCTGTCCTGCTGATAGCTCTCACACCACCAAACACAAACATCTACTTCTTGAAGCCTCGAAGAGGAAACACCGAGGCCACATTATTCTCCATCTCAGAATTACAGAAGCTCCCGTTTAATGGATCGATCCTCTTCATTCACAGCTTCACAGAGTGTGACGCAACTTGCGGCATCTTCGGCATCTTCCACTTTACTACTTTATTCTCTTTAATTCTCTTTGTTTCAAAAATAATACATACTTTCAATTTTATTTGTTCAATATACACACACTACATAATAAGTTTATCTAAACATATATCTAAACCATATATGTAACGCTCTGTGGACATTTATCGCCCGCCTTGATGTCAAACAGATCTGAGCAGTTTTCTCGCAAATTCATTGTTTTTGGCAACAATCTTGTCAACGCTATACCTCTTGACGTGTTCAATATAACTGTATATATGTATATATATTCTTAAAGGAAATTTCATGCTCTACAATTTTCTTTCTAACGATGTTTCTGTGAAACGACCGAGTGATGACCTAGAAAGGTCAGTTTGATGCAACATGTTACGAAATTTTATTTTTGTGAAAATTACGTACTTTGGATAGGGCATATCTTGCAAACCATGCGTTTTTCCGTAATTATGTATGGGAACAAAGTTGGGGGAAATTTACTAAGCTTTAATTTTCGTTAACTAGTCGTTGTCGCTAAGGCGCACTGTTTTCGAGTTATGAGCGAAACACGGGACCTTTAACACCCCCTCCCACCCCCCGCGGTGCCTATAATAGAGGGGACTTTATTGGATGTTGTTCAGGTACCTACCCCTACACAATCCTGCAAATTTTAGCGCTACGTAGGTTTATTCCGCGTTTTTTCCTATTCTGCCTGGGCTGAACAATCTAATATGACACTTCACTCAATCCCCCATTTTGAAACATTTAAGCCGGAATTCCATCATCATCATCATGATGTGCGATCTTCCTATATACGAAGTTACGCGGTCTACGGAACCTAGTGACCCCCGATGGGCGAACCCCTAGGAGAAGCCGTAGATAAACTAGGGAACAGATACTGGGGGTGGTTTCCCGTTGCCTTCCCCCAGGACGCCATTAAGGAATGACGTCGGACCAGAGAGAAAGTGAAGAAGAGGCTGGACAACACAGGAAAGGAAATTGAAACAGCCATGCCCTTGCCGGGATTCGAACCCAGGAACTAGCGCACTGGACGCCACGGCTGGCCGCCGCCGAGACCATACGACCACGCCAGCACGGCTCGGAATTCCATAAAAAAATTGATGTTTTTGAAACGTATGTGTGTTCATGATCCTTTAAGGAAACACCAGAAATGTTTGCTTTTAAGTTTCCTAATATAAGCATTCCAGCAGAGCTGTATAAAAGACTTGGTTAAAAAATAGCGAACGACAGGAACTGTAGACAATATAAAATGGAATAGGTTATCTTATTTTTCGACTCCAGAGGCCGTGGCGAAAATTGAAGACAAAGCATCCGAAACTCCAAAAATCTCCAAAAGACAAAATCCCAATACTTCGGACAACATAAGGTTGTTATATAGATTTTTCCATCTAGTACATCTCAACATAACGATTAATCGAACAGAAAAATGTCGCTGAACTGGGAGATCAACATCCTTTGTAAGAGGAAACATGCCAACTTCCATGAGTAAAACTGAATATCCAAAGCAGTTTTTTTATATCTTTACATAAATGGAGGCTTATAAGTCAGTCATTTTAAGCATTTTTTGAAGAAGTAAATTATATTTTGGAAGCTGAAGGGAACAGATACAGGATGAAGATTTATTCTAGTAGCGCAAGTAAGCTGAAATGCAGGGGATCGTAAATCTTAGGTGGATGATTCCATCTAGTCTTGAACAATGGACAGAAGTGGCCAAGACGTTTTGAAGAACTCTGGAATTATTGGAATTGATATGGAGCAATAGATGAAACACATGTGCTCCTTCAATTTCAATTTAATGCTGGCTCTACATATTTTAATTTTAGGTACTTTCAGATGTTTACAAGGTGTTGTTGGTGCTGAGGGTGAATTTAGAGGTTTTGATGTGGGAAAATAAATATAAAACAATGACAGAAGTGCGACAATCCACATGTTTTCACTTCCGGTTTGGGTTGTGGAGGGCATCACGTACACAAATATGGGAATTTTAATGGCTTCTCCTTACGGGTCACAAAAAATGAATAACTCTATTCCATTGTTTTATTTATTATTTTTTTTATTGAAAAATAGTTTCTTAAAAAGTGTTTTAAGTAGATTCATACTACGTTTTCTATAGTAAGTTGAAATCAAATTGCCTGTGTCATTGCCTGTGTCTTTCTGCTTATTATCTTTTTGTATCATTAGCAATTATTATATATTATAAAAGCGTTATTTTGTAAATAAAATTGTAATAAGACTTTATGTTTTCCCAAATTTGTAACCTAACTATATGAGCTAGATTAGTCCTGCAAATGGATAAAATGTAGATCTTTTTAAGACAAAAAAAAATGCTTCAAAAATCGTTCGAAAACCTTTTTTGGTTTCCAAGATGGCGCCTTTTAAAGGGTCAAATTATGACTTTTTCTCAATTTAAACGAAAAGTATAAAAATTGGAAGAGAACATTATATTGAGAAAATGTTGGTATTTGAAAGTTCTATCGAACAGTAATATATCAGCTATTCAATATAAATGCAAAAATGATAAAAAATGTGCATGGCACAACCCTAGGTGTGTGGCGCCAACCCGCAATACACCTGAGTTAAGCGGAGAAGGCTACAACGGGCTGGGAAATAGTATATTCTCCGATCTCAATATTAATTTGCTAAATAAATAAAGTTGGTTTTTTTTTTTATTGCTGTATATGCAAGGGTTCCGGAGCGAAGCGACGGTACCCGGCTAGTTCAATATAAAAGAGTAAAGAAATATAAAGCATTTTTCAGAGAAAAAAAAATTACTTATTTAAAAAATAATGCTAAATTCGACTTTTTCTTCTAACTTTTTTATTGCGAAAAAATATCGAAATCTTGTTAAAAGGAATTTTGAAATTCTTGTTAATGTGATTATTTTTTTCCTTTAAATTAAAGTTTGTGAATGTGATTCAATAAGAAATAAGAAATAGTATTCGTATCAAGTCAGTTAAAGCCTGTATTAAGTTTTTGAATTCCATGCAATGACAGATTCATCAAAGTATTTTATTTAGTTCTTAGTCAAGAAACATTTTTTTAGACTTGAATTTCGGTTCAAGTTTAATTGAATAAATAGTATTGCAAAAATATAATTGGAACATTTTTCTGTATTTTAAAAAGAACTTCAATTTTGTTTTAGATTGGGAATAATTTTTGTAATAAATATCTAACTTTAATGGGTAGTTTTAATATTTTCTAATGTTTTTGATGTATGTCAAATATATCAAGTATGCTAATAGAGAAGAATTATACATATTTTTTTTATTACAATTATTTTTTATTTAACTCTAACATATTATTACAATCTACAAATTTTGAAGAAATATATTGAGATTTTGATCATTTACTTCTTAAATTATTTTAAAAGTTTCACATATCGAAAATAACTTACAACATAGATTTTTTCTTTATTAAATATAACGTGTACTTATTTGAATATATAGTAGAAAATTCTTCAGCTCTATCTTCTTTTGATCTATATTTAAAATATAAAAAAGTCACCTTTTAATACGTATTCATAACAGATGAATAAAAGTTAAAAAAGCTCGTAGCATTTAACAAAAGTGGAAAAACTACAAATAAAAAATAGGGAAAATAAATTTTCATCTTAAGTTTGTACTAACAACGCCAAATAATAAACGAAAGACGATAGAATTCCGTACACAATATTATCCGATTTTGATTTCCATATCATCAACCATTTATTGGAATGCTAAAATTCTGTTTTATTATTTTGTTAATAAGGAAGGATGATGTTGGACAGAAATATAGGTTCGACATTGGAGATTTTTGACATTAATGACATTCTCTTCGAGGATTAAAAATAAAAAAAGTTCTTGAAGAACAGAAGATCTTAACTCCGACTGGTTTCTGAAAGGTAATTGCCAATAAAATAGCATACTTTTCAAATAGCATGCTATATCCAAAGTACACCACGGACTCTCATATTAATGAGAGACAATGTCATCCATTAAATTTCTGAAAAGGGTTTGGCAGTTTGCGAGTAACGCCCAGAAGAATTAAAGATGAGACCAATCATTATCCCAGCAAATACAATTGTACTGACACTGCTGTATCTGTATATTTTGAGGGATTTAAGGGATGGCATTTATGTAATCTCCGTATTAATACTCAAAGCGAATCGCAACAGAACACCACATCGCACTTATTTTACTTTATTTATTTACCTTTATTTAAGGTACATGCAGGTAGACTCGAGACCCTTAAAGAACGTGAATAGAGGTTTTGATAAATAAAAATGACGCTAAGTCTTGACGAAATAGTTTGCTTAAAGAACGCAGAGTTGTCTGAACCCAGTTCCATGTAATTCATAACGGTTTCCAATTAGAAAAAGATATCGAACTTCCCTTCATGTTAATGGTCCTGCGGTCGCCCAAGTTTCTTTGGCTTTTTTAAGTAAAAATAAAAGTCTATTTTTAATATTCTCCAATTCTTGAACAACTTGTTCACCGTGTTGTTCCACTACATTCTATCATCCTCCAGACAACTTCATAATTCCATCGTTCCAAAATTGTCTAGTTATTTGAGCAAAGAACTATTCCAGATGCCTTTGGAGTCTTTCAGGGAATTGAATTTTTTTATTGTGACTAGAATGTTAAATTTAAAGACCGAAATAAATGCAAATCAGAATGTACAATGTCTTATGAATACGGCGGATGAATCATTACTTCCCAACCAAGCTTTTTGTCTGGTCATCAGAGAAACATTCGGTCTTGAGTTACCCTCATGGAAGAATATGTCTTTTCTGTTAACAAATTCGCAACTCTTTTTTTTTCAGTTCTACCTATTGCTAAAACTTAATCTGTATCTCAGCACTGTAACTGCTCCACTGTATCATCATTCTCATAATATAATTCTAAATAATCAGTGATCTAAAATGGATCTGGAATAGAATATCAACAACATCTATAACAATAGCTGTGAGTGTTTGCAATTCGGCTTCCCCAATTATTCACCTGTGATTAGGCAAGCATTTAGTAAATTCAAGAAATTCTACGATGGCCACAGGATATGATATCGCTTATGTTTCCTGTTTAATTCGAAGCAATAAAACGTGGTGCTCTAACCTCCCTAAAGTATCGCAAAATCACAATGTTTCTTCGAGGAATTCCAAATCGGCAACGTGTTCCCTTGAGGCGCATACCACATGTATTTGGATGAGAAGCACAAAAT
>JAFIDM010019693.1:0-12596 GCA_023159025.1 Thereuonema tuberculata
TTCTATTAAGTAGAATACTGAAAGCTCACTATTTGTAGCTCAAAAGCGACTGAAAATTGTATCTATATTACGAAAATCTTTTATTTCTCTTTCGGTCTGGTGCAATTATTGTAATTTACAAAAATAGAAATAATTTCTACAAGTTATCTACTGGAATCCAACATGCAACCTTCTGCTCCGAAATTAGACGTCTTAGGCATTAGACCACAAGGATTACATTCTAATCTCTATAAAAAATAAAAATATATCATAGATATATGATTCACACGCTGATTCTAAAAGCAGTCGTGAATTGAGAGAATATATACATCAAAAATTAAAATAAAAAAAAACTTTAAAAAATTTTTAGTTTTATTTTACTTGATGTAATTTATGTGTGTGTGTTTTTTTAATAAATAACAAATTGTTTTCCGTTACATACGCGAGGCTTCCGGAGCGAAGCGACGGGTAGCCGACTAGTTATTAAGATTCTAATTATACGTTTTATTAAATATGGAATTAGATATGAATTTGGGTTTTATTTTGTTTTTTTGCCGATGAATTGTCTAGCAAAGAGTGAAGACATTGGCCGTTTCAACTTTAAATTAAGTAATTTAATCAAATCTTTCATAATAAAATCCATGTTTTTCTGTGACGAAATCCTATATTTATAATAAACCAGAGACCAGAATCTGGTGGTGGTTGTTTTTGTCTTTTTCAAAGAAGCCAAGGTGAGTCTGAGTGGATTGTAAACGAATTCTTTACCTTGACCTGCTATGTTTAGTTTGAACATAACTAAGTTGTAACAAAGTAATTAACCGACATTTTCATTAACATTGCAGTATATAGCGTTTGTAGTCACAGGAGGCTTTTTTTTAACACAGTTTTTCTTAACTTCTTTACTTTCAATCCCACATATATTGCGTGAGCCCTTGAAAATAAAGAACTAACAAGGGAAGTGCGTGATCTCGAACGCTGAGAACCGCACGAGAATGTGCTTAGAATATAAATCGCTCATCCCACAAACAGTAGTATGAGTCATTCTTATCAAAACTGCACGTCTTGCCACGAGAGACATTTGAATGATCACCTATTGAAGGACCAAGAAACAAAATAATAGGACCAAAAACAACATATTTCAATGTCGTGACTGTATGGCTATATTTCCCTCTGCTTAAAATAATTACGCTATCTGAACAACAAATATACTATTCACACAACTAGATTAAGTACTTATTAGGCAGGTACAACATGCCACCGTCGGGTGGCGTTAGCAAACAACAGCTGAGCTTTGCATGGGAATGACTCATACCACTGTTTGTGGGATGAGCGATTTATATTCTAAGCACATTTTCGTGCGATTTTCAGCGTTCGAGGTCATGCACATTCCTTGCAAGCAATAACTTTCTGTTCCCCAAGCTTCTCAATCTTTTGGGAAGTATTTGCCGTGAATTTGCAATAATAATAATAAAATAATAATATTAACACGCCAGATATTACTATTTTTGAGTAAAAAAAAGCTTGGTTCATTAGCGTGGCAATTCCTGGCGACAATAGATTATCGACAAAAATAAAAGAAAAGCTTACCAATACCGTGATTTCGAAATTGAAGTTGAAACGTTTAAGGCACAAAAAGCTACAATGAAGGGTTTAAGTAGTGTCATCACAACCTACGTCACAGTTCACAGAGCCAGTTGCTATGGTCCGGTACTTTGGTTTTTGTATTGCGAGTAGTTACGGCCAGTCCGTGTTTGTCGAGCTTTTTCTTTTAGAAGAAAACAAAAAAAAAAAATAAAAATTATCAGAAAGCATTGTTAAGACTTCAAGAAAGCCCATCTTATGGATTTTTCCCCCTTACTTTTGTGAATTTTAGGAAAAAGGTCAACACGAAAATAGCCTTATTTTTGTATTTTTTCAGGTTTGTACTGCCATAGATCACATTGTACCCGATCTCGAGAGCATCTGATTGGTTCACTCAAAAGCCATTCCCCGATAGCAAAATACTGCTCTGATATACTGAAATTCATTTCTAAAGTAGGATTGTAGAAGAATAAATAATTTTATATTCGCAAAACGATAATTGTCCAAAATAAACTAATTTGATAAATCTGTTGCTGACATTCTTCTACAATCCTACTTCAGAAATGAATTTCTGTATGTCGGATCAGATGGCGAATCCCTAGAAGAATCCACAGAATTTCAAGGAAAGACACCACCTAAAATTGTATAATTAAGAATAAATAAATGTCGTTCCAAAAACATGGCAGTGGCTATTACATTAAGAAAAAGATGTAGTAGTCAATAAAAACGCCACTGAGGGCGCTACTTAAAGTCACTAACGGCGCTTATGAAAAAGATGTTATCTTGTTTTTCTCTAACGTCTCTCCTCAAGGTCACAGCTATTTTTTCACTGGCTTAATTTTTTGTAATCACCAAGAATTTCGATGTTTTTGGTAGTGGAGGCCTTTGGTTAAAACGTCTGCAGCCATGTCTTTGGTGGATTCGTATGTCGAATCAATCACTCCAGGGCTTCATGGACAAAATGTCTCAACTCGATGTGCTTTGAACGCGCAAGGAATACGGGATTTCGGACCAGTTTTTGTGCATCTTAGAGGATAATCTTCTTTGCATCGATCCCGAGATCCTTAAAGAAAGGTTTCAGATAGATTGCTTCCCTTTACGCCTTCAGACAAAGCCATATATTGCGCCTGAGTGCTGGATGGTGCCGATGGTTCCCAGCTCACTGTTACGTTGACGAATTTGAATGCGTCTGTCGATGATACATCCAGCGTAGTCTGCATCCACATATCCAACAAGTGGTTCGCCTTTCCTCTTAAATACCAGTCCATGATACATAGTTCCTTTTAAGCAGTGTAGAATTCGCTGTCCAGCTATCCAATGTGTTTGGTCATAATGTGTATCACATTGGCTGAGCGAACTGACAGCATAAAGCCCCGGGAACACCATGCAATTTTTCAGCAACTTAGTCGTCCGATTTTGACGTCACGAGTTGATATAAACTTTTCTCAAACCCCGAACACCAAGCAATTCGACATGAAGTCGGCCGTGATAGAAGGAATCCCATAATACAATGCGTTTCCCAAAACAGATGTGGAAAATCCGAAAAAATCGAGGTTTTGAAACCTCTCTGATAAATTCTGCCGCATACAATTTCTGCATTTCAGTATAAACTTTATTTATGTATGAAAGAAACTCGCAATACTCTTGATATTCATTGAGTACGAGCATGTCTTCAAATCCAATTGGCAAATATCATTTTCGACGCCATTTCTTTAATAGGCGTGGCGTCACAACTGACGTGTTCCAACGCTGCCCTGTGATTGGATAATTCCCAGCGACTTCGATGCAATTTTTCGAGTTGCAGGTGTAGAAACAACTCGAGTCGGTTGACAAAAGTTGCAGTCAAGTTGCATATAAACGGGCTCAAAACTGTCTATATCAACTCGTGACGTCAAAATCGGACGACTAAGTTGCTGAAAAATTGCATGGTGTTCGCGGGGCTTAAGAGATGTCAGGGCATGTCGATGTCGCCAAATACATCAATGATCCAATCAAACTTTGATAAGAGAACTGATTCATCTCCTCAGTCATTACTTCAAGCATTTACTTTACTTCCTTTACTTCTTTATTCATTTACTTTAAACTGTCTCATCTTTTTTATTCATTAACGCTGTATTTCAATATTTTTGTAATTATTAAAAATTTGAATCTATGTATTATTAATTTTCAAAAAGAAGCCTGAGGAAGTTCAGATATTCTCTGAATGAAATACAGCATATAATGAATAAAAAGGATGAGATAGTTCTTCATCTCTTCTTCATCTGGTTTTTCCGGTTTAAGTTCAAGTCCATTAGGGTTGTACAGTTTTGCTTCCACAGCGTAGTGCTTCAAAATATGATCACTTGTATATTTCGATTGCTTCATGATAACTGAGCTATCATTCATGTCTTGTTGGAATTCAATTGCTAAGCAATGATGGATTAATCCCATGTCCTTCATTTTAAATTTTTTCTTTAATTCACTCTTTAGTTCTGCAATTCTATCATATTTATTCGATAAGATCAACACATCGTCGACGTAGATTGCTACAATTATCCTTTTTTTTGTCATTGCAATGAGTGTACGCACATGGGTTGGCTGAATTGATTTTTGACCAAGTTCACGTAATTCGGAGTTTAGTTGTTTTATATCATTGACACCCAGATTGCTTTAATTTATATAGGGATTTCTTGATCCTACAAAGTTTGTTGTCGCCGTCCTGTATTTGCGCTAACCATTGTTGTGCTGTGGAAACGATGTCTTTCCTTATTTGTCTTCCATTCTTGCCTTGCTTCACGATGTTGTGGAGTATTTCTTCTAAATTTTCCGGTAATTCCATAAGAATTTCTTCATCCACAGTACCGTTAAGTCATGCATTGACTACGTCCAATTGGTGAACCTCAAGATCGAGTTTAGCAGCTAAGCATATTAGCAATCAAATTTTGAGGATAAAAACACGAATGTTCCCTAAGATCTATTTTTTTTTTTAAATATTGTAAGTTTCTTTCAGTGTATCGTCTTTTTTATCCATCCATCCATAGTATTCTGTCCGGAGACAGGTCCAATTCTATGGAATTCCCAGAAATGCCTGGGGAAAGATACTGGGGTGGTTTCCTGCCCCAGGACGCCATTAAGGAATGACGTCAGACCGAAGAGAAAGTGAAGAAGAGGCTGGACAACACAGGAAAGGAAATTGAAACAGCCATGCCACTGCCGGGATTCGAACCCAGGTACTGGCGCACTGGCCATGTCTTTTTTTATATAATACTGTATTTTAGATACAAGTTAATCTTTACAGATTAATTCTTTATGTCTTCAGCAATTCAAGAAATTATAAGTCATCTTTCAAATTATAAATTCTAAATATTTATTCTCTAGCAGAAAAAAAATAGTTTAAGAAAAAAAAATCACAATACATATTTCGTTATGGTTTCCTTTTTTTTTTTTTTTTTTTAATTAGTGTTTTTTAAAAAAATATAGGAAGCCACAAACATGTCTTTACTACAATTTAAAAATTGATAAAATGCATTAAAATAATACAGATATTGTGTTCTGCAGTGGTATTGTACATTTTTTCAAATTGTTTGTTTATCATTTCGTCCTGAAAGAAATATGGCGGAGGGATACATTTTCTTCTATTGTGGCAATTCGAGACCGCTTTACTCTCAAGGTCATGCGTAACTGTAGAGCAAACAGCCAGTAGCTACTCATCATTGACAATCTAATAAACAAGCAGTTTTTACCGAAGAATTGTTTTCTCTGATTCAAAACATCTTTTTTTTCTCTGCTTTTAAGATCTAAATAAGCGAAATAATTTTTTTTTTTTTAAAACATCGACTATGTGCAGTTAAAGGAAAAAAAAAAACAACAAAAAACTTGGGCATTACTCAATCAAAAAATTAGACTCATCCAAAACAGTTTTGGATGAATTTCAAATTTCAAATTTAATTTTCAAATTTTGTTTATCTACGTTGAAACAATTATCCCGTGATTATTAGTTGGATTATTTGCAATGCATATCCTATCAAAATGAACAGACGCACTTTCACATCCAATGATCTGTTTTCAACACTACTCTTGGACCACCTGTTTTCGTGTTTATTTCACAGCAGCTGTGCTGTGTCACAAGACCATTGCAACTTCTTTACACATTCGAGTTGGTTTATGAGAGTGAGCCTCATAGGAGAAGAGTGGAAATGTAAAGGATATTTGAAATAGTATAAAGTACATTCCTAAAAGACAATAGTACTTTACAATATTCAGATCTCAAATTTAAAACTGTTTCCTTTTTTTTCGTTTCAATTTTCTTCAGTATCTTATTCAAAAGTATTTTACTTCGTTCTATTATTTCTTTTGGTATTATCGTCAAATTCCTGTCAGTTTCTTTGTTTGCGATATTAACACCTTATCTTTTCACTACGCAAAAGGTGTACTACATTATATGTTAATATATGTTAATGTTAGAGTATAAATGTTCCGTATAAACCACAATTCCTAGTTTTTGTAATCAACTTTGTATTTGTAAACCATTTAATGGTTACAATAAAAAAATGGATGAATGATTTGTTTAGTTCTTCAAATATACAGGGTGTTGCAAAACCCTGTGAACAGATTTTAATATTAGATCGCAACACCAAGATAAACGTTTTTGTTAATGAATCATATTGAAGCGCTAGAGGGCGTTTACTGGTGAGATGTGTAGACTATAAGTCTCAGGGACATTACGTGTTAACTGTGTGTCCCAGCGAACAGGCTTAATAGACACTGAACACCTATTAAGGGGCCGTCCATTAATAACGTGAGGTGTTTTTTAAAAAATTTGGACCCCCCTCCCGCTTGGTGAGTTTTGGTGAGATATGGTGTGACCCCCCCCCCCCTCCCTCATATGAGATTTAAAAAAATCAAAAAGGTTCAAAAAGTCAATACAGTGCAACTTGGATAATTCGAAGCTGAAGGGGCCACTACAAAACTTCGAATTATCCAAGACTTCGAATTAAACAAGTTACATCTTTAACTTTAATTTCAGGTCCAATGAATGCTTGAAAAGATTATTCTGTCAATAAGTAAATATTTATTCAGAAAGATCATAGTATGAAAGACTTTAAAACTATATGTATGTAAACAAAATAAGATTTATAGTACGTAAGCTGTAGTACATATTACATTCAATACAGAAAATTATAGTTTTTCAAAAAATTGTGCAATGTCTGATTGTTTTGTAGAATTCAGTCGTTTAAGGTTAGCAAAATCATCATGCATGTTTAGTGAACGGAAAACAGCTTCACTTACGTTGGTTTGTCCTTCAATGTACCGACGAAATTCGGCGCTATCCCATACTTGTTGGCGATTTGGCATTTCTTCTTCACACCCTTTTCCACCTCGCGAATGATGGCGACCTTTTCAGCGAACGTTAAATTCTTGTACACGCGTGGTTTACTGAAAGACATGGTGACACTGACAGCAGCAAGCTCGAATGGCGTTTGAAGCGTCACGTGTCTAATGGCGTCACATGTCGAACGGTGGCGGGAAGGGGATTTCAGTTGCCACGTGTCGAATTTCTTAACGATGAAACGTCGAAAAGTCGTTATGGTTCGAAATTTTTTATAAAAAAACTTCGAATTAAGGAAGTTGAACTTCGAATTATCCACGATTTTTTAACATTGATTTAATAAGAAATTCAAGGGACTAAGAGAAATCTTCGAATTAACCACGATTTCGAATTAAAGACGTTGGAATTATCCAAGTTGCACTATATTACAAAATGTTGTAATCCATTACAATACGTATATTCTCTGAATGAAAAAGTTGACGTGAGATTTTCATTGAACCCCCCTCCCCCTTGGTGAGATTTGGTGAGATTTTGCCGGATTCCCCCCCCCCCTCCCCCTTTTGACCTAATTAATGGACGACACCGAAGTGGAATTCAAGCGTGGTAACGTCGAAGAATTGATTGCCGAACATGTTCAAAGATTCCCGGCATTTCCCGAGCAATTGCAGCGGCGACAGAAATTTGCGACGAAATCTTCTTCAGTCAATTGGAGTCTCATCTACGCTTTCTTCAGAAGAAGAGATCGAGGCATGTTAAGTCGAGGCATGTTTTGCATCACAAAACACTCTGACTGCAGTCCCTTAAGGCTGTCGCTGGGGCACATAGGTACCAGGAAACGCCCCATAGCACTTAACTATGACGTCAGGAGACACACATTCATTAACAACAAAAGTTATCTGGATGAGCTATTATACATATTTATTAAAAACATGAAAATAAATAAATAAATAAGTAATACAAAATACCATCAAATACAACGACTATAGTTAACACTAGCATCCGCTGGCGAAACTATAGTCGCTGTATTTGATGGTATTTTTTTTTTTTTTTATGTTTTTAATAAATGTGTGTAATGGTTCATCCAATTAATTAAAATGTTCACACGTTAAACTTGAACTTAAAAAAAACTTATCGTGGTGTTTCCGATCTACCACTAAAATCTGTATATAGTTTTGCGACACCCTGTATAGTAAGCTTAGGCTTTTATTACCATATATTTTGAATAAAGTTACAATTAATACGTCGTGTATTGGCGTCATTCAAAAAAATCTTAATCTAGCTAACTTACATATTCTTATTCAATCTATTTTTGGTGACAAATACATTTTATTTAAGTATTTTACATTTGTCAAAAAATTAATTTTGCACTGAAACAGGGAATTAAGTCAGAAATTGATCCTTTGCTATCGAAATCACAAATGTATTGTAATTAATCTTAATGTAGCCTCAGATGTGCAATAATAAACATAAAATAACTCATTAATAAACGTCAAATGGTTGTTATTCACTTTATCTAAGTTCTAAGACATTCATAATAGTCCAGCAAATAGAGACCAAAAAAGGGGAAGGGGGTTACCTTACAAAAGGTCCGGTAGTTCTAATTTTTTGATATGTTGTCTAGGATGGTTAGTAAGTGTTTAAAATGCAAAATGCACAATTCCTCCCCCGCCGCGCCCGCCGCCATCTTAAAAAAAACAAAAATAATTGATACTTTCTTTAGATTTTCGCTTGTAACGTCTGTTTGGTGCATTTTAGCTACAAAAGAGTTCTACGCAATGTTGTAGAGAATACAATTTCCTACAATATGGTTTTTAAATTTTGTTTCTAGGACTGATAGTTACGGAGATATGCACTTTTTGAAAAAAACAAACAAACAAAAAAAAACACAATTTTCAGAAATTTTTAAAACTTTTAACTTTAGGACGCTGTAATTCAGGTATGGCCTATTCTACGGAAACAAGTATCAGAATAAAATGTGTAGGGAATTTAATTACCTACAAAATGCATGTAAATTTTTTGACCCTACGGAGAGTGGGGTAAAAGAAAATCAAAAACAACGGAATATTGTGGTTTTTGTTATTGTGACGCACAGAGTATCTAAAAAAAATTCACTAATTACCTTCCAGTGTTGGCTTGATATTGGAGTGAATACCAACCTTACTTGAGTTTCTGACCTGATACAGCGCAATGCTCATGAGGCAGGTACTGTTTCACTGGAATACCTATTGGTGAGAGCGGATGTTCAATTTAAAATATCCCACCAACACAGCAGATACATTTATTAAAGATGCATGTATGTAAACAAAGTAAGAACAAAATAATGTTGTCGGAGGTAGTTTAGCCAGATTGTCAAAGACCCGATCGAGTGGGGCTGGTGTAGAGGAGCTCGAGGACTGGAACCCATCAGGATGAGTAGCGACGCTGCTCCTGTAAACCTGCTTAAGACCATCTCATGCAGATGCACAACTGGCTGTATGAGGGCGTGTGGCTATAGAAAGGCGGGCCTCAATTGTCGGAGGTAGTTTAGCCAGATTGAGCTTAATGGTACTGGTCATGAATTTGCTGTGGCGAAGTGACTCAATGACTGTTCGTTACTGCCACCATACAGGGATACCAAGATTTTCTCCCCTGCTGCTGAAATTTCATGGTGAGTGGCAGCGAGGTCCCCGAACCTCTCCGCCTGCTCCAGCAATGATGGGTCTTTCCTAAAAAGTTGGCGGAATTTATTCTTTCCAAACCCAAAAATGGTTGAAGTGGTGTCGCAGCCCGATATTGCATGCAGGAGCAAGATACAGCCTGTGGAGTTGAACTTGTAGGAGAAGGCGGAGTAGATTGCGCCTGGCTGTTTCCCTCTCGCTGGTTTTTTGAGGTAGACATTGCTGACCGCAGGTGTTGTGCCAGTCAGCAGGACGAGTAGGTCAATGTCTTCACCGACAATGACGACGGCGTCGTACGTGGGGGAGAGGCATTTCGCTGTGGCAACTATCAACCTGTCAGCATCTTCAATTTCATGTCAGAAACTCAAGTAGGGTTGGTATACACTCCAATTTCAAGCCAACACTGCAAGGTAATTGGTGAATTTTTTTTAGATACTCTGTGCGTCACAATAACAAAAACCGCAATATTCCGTTGTTTTTGATTTTTTTTTACCCCATACTCCGTAGGGTCAAACAATTTATATGCGTTTTATAGGTAATTAAATTCCCTACACATTTTATTCTGATACTTGTTTCTCTAGAGTAGGCCATAACTGAATTCTAAAGTTAGAAGTCCTAAAGTTAGAAGTTTGACAAGTTTCCAGAAAGTGCGTTTTTTGTTTATTTCTTCAAACATATCTCCATAACTATCAGTCCTAAAAACAAAATTTAAAAGCTACATTGTAGGAAATTGTATTCTCTACAGCATTGCATAGAACTCTTTTGTAGCTACAATGCACCAAAACGAAGTTATAGGCCAAAATCTAAAGAAGTACCATTTTTTTTTGGTTTTTTTAAGATGGCGGCGGGAGCGGCGGGGGAGGAATTGTGCATTTTGCATTTTAAACACTTACTAACCATCCTAGACAACTTATCAAAAAATTAGAACTACCGGACGTTTTGTAAGGTACCCCTCTCTTTGGTCTCTTATTTGCTAGACTAGTGCGACACAATAGCAAAAACCGCAATATTCCGTTGTTCTTGATTTTGTTTTACCCCCCACTCCGTAGGGTTGATTCATAAAACTATACATGCGTTTTGTAGGAAATTAAATTCCCTACACATTTTACTCTGATACTTGTTTCCCTAAAATAGGCCATATCTGAATTACAGCGTCCTAAAGTTAGAAGTTTTACAAATTTCTGGAAATTGTGTTTTTTTTTATTTTTTCAAAAAGTGCATATCTCCGTAACTATCAGTCCTAGAAACAAAATTTAAAAACCATATTGTAGGAAATTGTATTCTCTACAACATTGCGTAGAACTCTTTTGTAGCTAAAATGCACCAAACAGACGTTATAAGCGAAAATCTAAAGAAAGTATCAATTATTTTTGTTTTTTTTAAGATGGTGGCGGGATCGGCGGGGGAGGAATTGTGCATTTTGCATTTTAAACACTTACTAACCATCCTAGACAACATATCAAAAAATTAGAACTACCGGACCTTTTGTAAGGTAAAACACCTCTATTCGTTGGACTATAAACATTAAACATTCGTAATTGTTGGTATTTTATTTTTATAATAAAGTAATACATTTTAAATTAATAGATTTAATACTTTGAAGAAAGTATATGAAGTAAAATAAGTATATGTGAGTACACAGGAATACACTTAGAGTTTCATAATTGCAGGATTTTGAAATCTTTAATTTTGAATGGTCAATTTATTTAGTTACTAAAGAAAAATGCAATGAATGAAGACTATGTTACAACATCTCAAAATAAGTAGAATAAAATAACAAGATACATAATAACTCAGAAACTAACAACAACACAACCATAGATATAAGGGAAGATGAAGAATGAGAAACATACGAAATAGATAGAAGAGAAGAAATGGAAAAAAAGAAGAAGGAAATATCAATATTTGCCGATTTACAGAAGTTCGATTTATTAATGAAAGTCAAGATCATATATCTGATTTTTTTACTGTGGTGAATTTTTGTGAATTTTCTGCGTAGAGGACATGTAAAAAGTAATGCACAGGTGTATGTAATTAAATTTAAATTAATTTGAAACAAACACCCAGAAAGTACCCATTGTTTTTTAATAACTAAAAGAATTTAAAATACAATCAATAAAATACTGTTTTTCAGTTTTCTTATACGATAGCCGATACAGTGACTACTTTTATCTACGAAGGAACGTTTAACACTTAACGCTTTAACGTTTAACGTCTTCTCTCTTAAAGATTGATGAAATTTACTATATGAGGAAAATTTTCTTTTATAAACTGGAAGCTATATTGCATTTGATTAGTTACTTTTTAGGCTTTTAAAAAGAAAAAAAATGGCAAAATTAAAAAAAAAAAAAAATGTTTTTCTTTTCGTGAGTTTTTTTTTTTTTATTGAATTGAAGTTTAATTACAGGAATTGTCCAATTAGCGTAATATTTTTGCAAATCAATGGTAAATGGTTTTGTTTCAAAAATTCCTTTTAAACTTAAATTTTTACTATCGAAATATTGTATATATATATTATTAAGAAGAGGATTCAATGAAGTTCATTTTAAAACATAGGTGATATATGTCTGATTATTATTGAGTGCAATTAGACTTAAAAATCCTTTCATGTCCGTGCGAACAAACTAGTAGGTTGGAAATCGTAAAATGTCGGTTTGGTTAAATCATCACTTCTAGGGAAGTAATTAAAGCATGCTTTAGGTGTGTTGAAGGATCATCTCTACTGCATTTGGTATCGCCTGTTCATGATGTCATTTCTGTATTTTGCGTCTTGTTTTGTGAGTTGAATTAAAATATGGAGACGTTGGATAGTCGACAAGTGATGCTTTATAAGTTCTTACGAGGCTCATCAGCAGCTGAAGCGAAGGGGAATATATGTAAAGTCCGTGCGCTCAAAGGTGAACCTCCCAGAATGCAACGCAGCTTATAGATTGACCATTCCTGGCTTTTCGTTAATATTCAAATGGAAGAGAAAATGGCGGTCGATGGAAATCAGTCAACATTTCGACGACTTATTGAACGCAAATAAAGGCAGCGGGCAGCAACGATGTCACTTCGTTCAAGCAAAACAG
>JAFIDM010019694.1:0-12332 GCA_023159025.1 Thereuonema tuberculata
TTTAAAATATTTAAGCCGATTTGGTCTTAAGGAAAAAATGTTTGAAACTCATGCAGTTTAATTTAAATTCTTCAAAGGTGATAACCAACTGAAATTCAGGGATGGTAAACATCCAGAGGGGGGGGGGGGGCACTTCAATATTCAAAAATTCTTTATTATGAAATGAGCGCTACAACTTGTATCCATTAAAAGTTATAAAAACCTACAATTAGACAACAATAAAAAAAAAAACAACTGAAATTTCTGCATATTTGAAAAATCTGACCAGAAATGACTCCAACACTTCTAACCCTCAGTTGAAGAATTCCTCTATGATTTGCTGTTTTATTTTTATGACAGCAAACGGCAAGTTACAGCTCAGACTTTATTTTCTCAGTTGGAAAAGAATTTCCACAGAATGAAAAAAATACATTCAAGATATAAACACAAACCATGAGAATAAATAGAAATATCTGTTTAGTTGGGCTATTCTTAAATTCTTTTTTAATGCTTTGAGCATTCTTGTGACCAGCTTAACACATTAGTGTTCATATTGTTTAAAAAGAAGAACACAAGTTAAGGCTTATTTTTGTTAAAACATTTTATTACCAAAACTGTAATTGTTGCTCTTTACATTGAATGCATACAACCGATCACTCAATCAGCCTATTTGAACCGATGGAATTAGTTAGTTGTCTGATTGAGCCATCATTAGGTCAATGTACTTGATTTGCCAATTCAATTCAATATCTTCTTTATCTGACAGTTAATCCTAACACAGATTATCTGAAAACAACACAGAACCATTGTTTTTGGAAATGAAAATCTGACCAAAGAAACAATTACAATTTTCAGTCAATTGATATTATAGAGAAGTTAATACAAATTCAGAAATTAAATAATATCCTGTGAAATGAACACGATATCTCAAACTAAGTTATGAAACACAAAACAAAATCCTAGGAAATAGACAGGAGAAGGTAGAAGGTGTTACAAAACTAAACCGTGGATTCAAAATGCAGCAGAACTTAGAAAATAAGCGAAGTGTGAACATTGTTTGTAATTGGATGTTTAAAGACATAAATTTCTAATGTCACTAAAAGCTTAATATATTTCTTATAAAAACATTTATTCTTCTATTATTATCTTAAAACTTCTTAATTTGTAGAAAATGACTGGTGCTTTTTTTTTTCCTGAAAATTTCTCAATATTCAGTAAATAAAGTAGGGGGAAAAAACCCTTTCACCTAATTTGAAACCTAATATTTATGTAATATTTGCAAAATGGCTGAATGTTTTTGCAGAAACATTCATGAAATCTGATGAAGCATATCTACATTTAATGTAATGGTGATATCTTTGTTTTTGCTTATACAAAGTGCTACTACAATTCTGATATGTCCAAGTAGAAATATGCAGAAACTGTATTTAAGACCTCATAAAATTAAGGCAGAATAATACAATTTTTTTTTTTTTTAGAATTCAGTGGCACTGATATATAGGACAGTTTGTTTTTGTTTTTTTAGTATAATAAACATAAGTTCAGAGTTTTGCTTCAACACTTGAGACCATCAAATAATAAGTTCTTTGTCCACATGATATAATCAGGATTCTAATACTGAGAAATGGAGTGATCAAATTAAGAGTTTGTAGCTTTACAAAAAAGCAATGAAAAATTTGATTATTAAAAGTACATATTCTTCTTCTTCCTTAGCGCTACAGCCCAGGGTGAGCTTTGGCCTTCCTCTCAATGATTCTCCATTCATCTCTTCTTTCCACTTTTTCCCACCATCTTCTGACTTGCATAATCTTCAGATCTTTCTCTACATCTTGAAACCAGATTTTTCTTGGCCTTTCACGTTTCCTCGTTCCCGTCATTTTTCCATGTAACAGTTGTTTCTTAATTCTTTCACTACCCATCCGTTCTACATGCGCCAACCATGCAATTCTCCATGACTTCACAAATCTCACAATATCTTCACCTTTCAGAATTATATTCAATTCCCTATTAGATCTTATTCTCCATTCTTCTCCTACTCTCACTGGACCATATATCCTCTATATAACTTTCCTCTCAAAGATACAAAGTGTATTTTCATCTGCTGATGTCATGGTCCAGGCCTCTGCACCATAGGTAACAACAGGTCTCATCAGAGTTTTATAGAGCTTCATCTTTGTTTTCCTTGATAATAAGGAAGATTTCAGTAGTTTAATATTAGCAAAGTATGCTTTGTTTCCCATCATGATTAGTCTATTTATTTCTTCTGTTACCAAGTTCTTAGGGTTTAACACTGTTCCAAGGTAGGTAAAGTATTTAACTTTTTCAAAAACATATTTCCCACAAGTTACATTCTTCGTCGATATATTTTCTTTTGATGTTAACATTTACTTTTATAAAAATTTGAATTTTAGCTAAGGAGCTCACATCGTGTCAGTATCAAAACAAAATATGCTCAGGAGTTCTGGTCAAAACTGAACTTAAGTCAAGTAGTAGCGTACCAAGGGGGGGGGGGGCGGCCAGCTAGGGGGCCCCACCAGCCAGCTTATTATCTTTTTTTTGTTTTGTTTTTTTTTTTTGGTTGTAAAAGCAAGATTTCCTTTTTTTTTTTTGGTTGTAAAAGGAAGCCTAGGGGAGCCCCCACCAGCCAGCTTCCTTTTTTTTTGGTTGTAAAAGCAAGATTTCCTTTTTTTTTTGGTTGTAAAAGGAAGATTTCCTTGTTTTTTGGTTGTAAAAGGAAGCCTAGGGGGTCCCACCAGCCAGCTTATTACCTTTTTTTTTGGTTGTAAAAGCAAGATTTCCTTTTTTTTGTTGTGGAATAATGGAACTCCCGCCCCGGGCCCCCAAAGGCGTTGGTACGCCACTGAAGTCAAGAATATGCAGATTTTATGAGTGTTGTATAAGAAGAGTCAGTTATCCTGTACAATCTTTACTACTAGCAAATTTAGATCACTGCCCATCAATTAATCACATAACCTCTTTATATTGTACATTTGTTAAGTCACTACTTCCAAAAGAGATCATCTGTTTATCCAGATGAAAAATCTAGAAGTATCTCTAGTAATTGGATGGCAGAGGAGTCAAACTATTTATCATGTTCAGCCATTTTATTATCTTCAATGATCTGAAGATAATCTGAAACCCAGAAGTAGCTTCTCTCAACTAACCAATTGAAGACAGAATTAAGCAGAATCGGCATAAGTGAACTTCTTACAGCCCATAAATTGTCCCCATTTTTGCTTAGCTACATCACTCTTCCATAAAGATCGAAAATTTTAAATTCTCTGTTATTCTTAACTTTGTCTCTTCTGTCTTTTTATCTTTCTGGATCTGAACTTCCTATTATTACGGTGCACTACAGATAACTGCTTTCGCCGCAACTAGCTTTTCAACAACTTCTTTTTTTCCACTTGATATCACATTGTTTGTTCTTTGGTCACTTGCTTTCGTTCACCATATGTTTACTTATGTGCTTAAGAATTGCACTTTTATTTTATACTGAATTACCCAAAATCTACAATTATAACTTACTCATTCTCTTTCTCAGCTTATAGTTTATTATTTTTATATCCCAACTGACTCATGATTCACATAAGCCATTAAAAAATATCAACACAAAACAAATTCACTGCAAGTTTTTTCTAATGGTTAGAGAAAGATACGAGGATTTAAATCCATATTAGCAGAAGTCATAGTTCGTAAATTAAAAAGTTAAATCTGAATTGCAACAGACCGTGCTGGCTTGGGTGCACAGGAGGCTTAGGCTCCCAGCGATCATTGATCAATGGATTAATTGAGGCTGAATGGTCAGTCCGACGCCTGCCCACTTTAACCCCTGGTACCTACGTCACAGAGGGCTGGGGGAGCCCTTGGGTCCATCTGGAGGAGAAATAATAGTGGAAAAATCCCCGACCACCACTGGGATTTGAACCCAGGCTTCTCCAGTTCACCATAGTTTGTAGAATAAATGAAAAATTTATAGAACAAGATATTTCTAAAAATTAGCAAACCAGGGATGAATTACACACCACCATCAGATAAAACTGTTTAAAAATAAAAATGATGTGTTATCAAGTTTTTTGGTTTTAATATCATATCAAATAAAAAAGAAATTAATGTACACTGATAAATTGACAAAAGGCAATTAATATCAAATGCATATTTCTATATGCTCCTCATTAGCATTAGTTTTTTTTAATCTTTTAACAAAAAGATTACTTGACAAAAAAACAAACTTTTTGAAGCCGATTTATATTTTACTGTTAATTTCCCTATAGTCTTTTATATAGTTCCTTGTAATTCGTATATCCACCAAGATACTGCTATTGCTTTACACTAGCTGCAAGTAACCAACACAAAACAGCCGATTCAAATATCCTGTTAAAAACAAATTGTTTTATTTTTTTATTTCCTGTCATTTTTGTTCTTTCTTCACCCCCTCCTTCTTTACAATTTTTTTTCTGCATCTCTCTGTGTAAAATGTATTAGATTTGGTGATATGTGTCAGTGTTTAAAAATACATTGAATTTACTTTAGTGGTCTTTGAAATCAATTAGAAGACTGTTATGATAGTTTTCTTTACTTATTATTTCTTTAGAGCATTTTATCCTTTTTTTCTTATCTGCTTGGAGACTGGTTTTTATCAGTTCCTTACTAACTGCATAGATTTATCAAAGCATTGTTTATTCCGTTAGTGTATTAAATAAATGAATTGTTGCAAAATATATTTCACATTTTTTTTTTCTTTTTAGCATTTACTTTTATTATTATTTACTTAAATAGTTTAATTGTAATAATCAGGTATTCTAACATTAACTGTAAAATGTCTTTTGTCATATCTTTGCAATATATTAATAGCATTAAATTCAATATTGAATGAAAATAAAGAAATTCTAAAACTACGACAGCTATTTTCCGAAGCCACTTGAAACTGTCACTTGGCAAAATATCTGACTTAAGTAAACATGTTTTATTGATTAGGGAAAGGAAATGAGATATATGACTCAAGAATATATCTTTCATAATGATTTATCAGTCCTAGAAATTCCACAATACGAATAACATTTAGACCAAGAAAACAAATATAACTGATATTAAACTGATATGATAGTGAAAGACCACAGATTATCAGTTATCTAAGAGAAAAAAGAAAAAAATCTCGATTTATGCATCGGTTTCATTGTTATTCTCAACTGTTTTAAAATTTTCATAAAGAATATTGATAAATACATTAATTCCTAAGTTTCTATTTATAACTAAATAATATAGCAATTGACACATTGATTTGTCTAGGATGACTTGGCTCCAAATTCTTTCCAAAGCAAGTCATTTATATTTAGTTGATAAAAAAATCATTCATTAACATTAGAAATATTATTATATTATATTTTAGAACTCCAGACAGCTGCAACAAGGTCAATCCAATAGTTTGTTAACGATTAAAACAAAACAACAGTAAATTATTGTGAACAGTATAAGAAATTCGTTGTTTGAAATTATGTTGTGTGCAATATTCAAATCGTATCATTGTTAAACATGGTATGTTTAGAATTAACAAACACACAAAGTAACAGCTGATGAAGATATCAAGAAGAATTGCTTAGCATATATTTAATTGAGAGATTCAATTAAATAAATCTCTTAATTAATTAAGAGATAATTGTATTAATTTTTCAGTTGAGGGATTAAGTCAAAAAATGAAAAGGAATGCACGGCAGTAAATTGAAGGAGCTCTTGAAAGAATAATTAAACATTAATAAGAATAATAACTTAAATATTATCGTAAGCATTTGGCCAATTACCAAATTGTAAATAAAAATATGTATTTCCATAGAAAACAATAGCACACTGAAAATGTCAAACCTGAGCTACATCAGAATAAAAATAAATTCAAATATTAGTTATAATAGCTTTGGACTCTTTATAAAAGAAGCCACGCCTATAAAGTGTTTACAATATTTAGATGTTAAGATAAAAGTCTATAAAGATAAAAATGATATCATATTTAGGTATGTTGAATAAAAATGAAATTATAAACCGATGGAGCCTTAGATTTTTGTGTAGAAGACTTGGCATGTCATGACAGCTACCGGGAGTCTCTGCATTGTAGATCTATCAAGATCTAAGAGATCTAAAAGATACATATTAATGATGATAACATAATAACAATGTAATGTAAAATCATATATCTAGACATGTACAATATTTAACTGCAAATGCAAACTGTAAAATCCTTACCCAGAAACTCTCTGAAAACCTGGTCATGTTGCACTATCTATTTTATTATTGCATTCATGTTATCTAACATCGACAAGTTCGAGGAAGACCAGCTCCTCGCGATAAGAAAATGCTCCCGTCGATCCACTTCCTCCTCCGCCTTCACTGCTCGTCGATTTGACTCGCGGAAGGAAATGGTGCTGACATCTGGTGAACAACACAGGAATTACTCCCTGGACAATCGCTCCGGTTTCAAGATACGAGATAGTAGTGTACGAAATAAATCGAGCCTTGTGTTGATGAATGTGTGGGTGTATCTAACTTGCTGGTGTGTTTACATTTTTGAAATTCTTTTAAGAGGTCTACTTTTTAACTTTCCTCTAGGCTTTGATTTTTTTTTTTTGAGCTTATAAAATGATTAAGCTATAGCTTACAGTAGTTCTGTTGTAAGGTTTATAGCTTTTTAATTAAGAGAAAATGTTAATTGACGTAATTTTACTGTTTTTATTATTATTTGATTTATTATATTTTGAATAGCTTATTTTCTATGTATATGAATTAATAAAAAGCGTAAGTTCTCCAGCATGGAAAAAAAAAAGTGTATGGATTCTAAAGACAGAGAGCCAATCAGATTCTCGGCAAAGTTCGTATAAAGACCCTCTTTTTAGGAAGAAAAATGAATAGACGCGATGGCAAATTATAAAAGTCGCAAATTTTTTTACAGAGATCCATACGAAGAAAATTTTAAAAATGCAAAAGACATCATAGAAATGAGAAATACATGAGACCATTCCGATTCGAAAGTATTGAAGGCACCCGGACATACACCACTCATTTTATGAATCTAATTTTCCTTAGGATAATATACAAATACGCCACTCAGTTCCACCTCATAGGCGTGTTTAGAATGGGAGAGATGAGGGCCCGACTGGCCTTGGTCCTTCCCTCGAAATTTTGAAAACAACGTTATTTTTCTTTTTCTTTTTTTGTTGTTTTTGTTATTAATTGTAAGTTTCCTAACTTGCCGCCTCCCCTTCGAAATAAAATCCTATATATACCCCTGGAAGGGATTATGATGGTTTTAGCCGTCCAACAAAAAAAAATAGTTGTGTCCTTTGCCGCAAGGGAGAGGGAGGGTTTACAATAGGGTGAACAGATTTTTCCGACATCAGTCCGGGACCAGACACGGCCCTCCGTGGACCAGACAACTTTTAAGAGTAAAAAGAAAAAAGAAAAACAACTTTGACTTTCATACTGTATGAAACTTTAACATTTAACATTATTCTAATCCCATAGAAATATCTTCATCCTTATATGGACCGGCACTAGCAAACTTCACATCGACTATTTACAAAAACAGAGAAATGGAAAATTTTTAAGCATGTTTTGGGCAAATTTTCTAGGTCATGTAAAGCAGCCATAAGAATAAACTATCAAGAACTTTACTATTTGGAGGTTGATAGGCAGAAGTTTAACTACAGAATTGATCGGGGGGGGGGGGGGCATGTCCTTTGTGTTCGAAATGCAAAATCCCATGTCGCATATACACATATATCTTCGAATAATTGCATTCTTATTGTTCCAAATAATGCATACAATGCCAGTAAGTTAAAAATATTTTATTTAACTTATTTTTATATTTAAAATATAAAATAATTACACTAATTTGTATTTTTCCCGGGGGGGGGGGGGGGCAATGGCCCTGGCTCCCCCCAAGTTAAGCTTTTGTTGATATGCCTTTATGATTATCAAGTTTCTGAATAAATTTTCTTTTTATACATGTTTGTTTCCTTTAACACAATGATTAAAGCAAGGGCTAAAATTTTTCTGGAGCAGCACCCCCCACTAATTTTAGCTAAGTCCACAATGCAGCCGTCAAAGTTAATTGAAGTTTGGTGCGCTTGGCCATAATTCTAATGTATTATTAATATATAAAAATAACTCTAAAATCTCGCAAAATCTTAGAAAGCCGTAGAGCAGAGACCCACTAACCTTTCTTTGCTAAAAGTATGCTAAGCTTGTAAAGACCATCCCTGGAAAGTGTTCTGTTGTTTGCATAGAGTGCACTGTTTGTATCATTGTAATCTTTCTGAAAGTGCACTTAGTTTTTGTTTAAGTGTGTCGAGATGATCTGAACCTGGTTATGATGGTTTGAGTGTGAAGGGCGAGTGTTTATGTGCTTGAATATCTTCGTAACCTGGGACATAAGTTTCTTTGTTTTGTTTCCTGCACAGTATTGTGACTGTGACTCCTCTAAGGTCGCTGATGCGGCCCTCAAGGCGACGTCTCCAAGTGGGGATCTATTCTTGTGACCGTGCTGTGGGAGGTATGTTGTGTTGTTTGATTCCAAGTGCCCGAATGGTTCCCTGTGCCGCGCAGTACAGTGTTGTGTGTATGTCTTCAAATGTTTGGATATTGTCAAAGTGTTGTGGGATAGTGTGTGTGTATTGAGATGGTATATGCCTGTGGAGAGTTGTTTTGATATGTGTACTTTGGGGAGAGGAGGCCTGAGTGTGGGGTTTGTGCCTGTGTATTGTGCCAGTGCAGTGTAGAAATTAGCATATGCTGCTTGTAATATGTCGTTAGTTGTATTGTTGGGGAATGTGTACTGAGGGGTAGAGATTGTTTTTGTGTTTGCCATAAAGGTAATGTCTTCTGGTAGGGTGGGGTGTGGTGTCCTGGGGTTGAATTCAGTGACCACTTCCCTAATCTGTATACGTATGCATGGAGGAATAAGATTGTTTACTATTATGGAACATCGCTGATCCGCTACCCGCTGTTCGGTAAGCCCTAACGATGGATAACGTGTAGTGAATGCGTGGTGTAGTGTCTGTCTGTATCCTGTGAGATGAGTCCCTAACTGTGTAACAGTATAGAAGTCGCGCATAAGATCCTGGTTATTATTATTATGTTTGTATGTTTCAAACCTTGGGTTTCCCCAGCAAAAACAATATGGCGGGTCAAGGACCAAAGCACATACTGCCAAGTGTAAAGATGTGTGCAAGAATGATTAGGGATGTGTGCTTGTGTCCATAAATTTCCTAACTATGCGTGTAGTGTTGAGTACCACAGCCTTCTGCAGTTGTGCATAAGTGTTTTTGTGAAGTCCTAGTGTGCTGAGACTGTGGTGCAATGTGTGAGGCACCAGACCAGTGGCAGACAGAACGATGGGTACAACACGTACTCGATCCTGCCTCCACTGCTTCTGGAGCTCGTGTGCTAGATCAGTGTATTTACTAATCTTGTCTGCGTGAGTTTTCTGCATGTTCTTGCTGATAGGCACTGCAATATCAATTAGATAGGTCTGTTTGTTGACCTTATCAACAAGTGTGATGTCTGGTCTGTTGTGATGTATGGTTTTGTCTGTGTGAATGGGGCGGTCCCAGTATAGTTTATATGAGGGTGATTCTAATACGCTTTGTGGTATGTACTTGTAGTATGGGACCGTGCTATTAATAAGTGAATGTTTGTGTGCTAGTTGTTGATGAACGATCGATGCTACCTGATTGTGTCGGTGGAGGTAGTCTGTTTGAGAGAGAAGGGGACAGCCTGATATTACGTGGTCGATCGTCTCATGCGTAGTGTGGCATTTCCTGCATTTGTCGTCATGTGTGTTTGCATCGTGTAGAATGTGTTTCTTGTAGTTGCGTGTGGAGATGACTTGGTCCTGTATTGCGATCATGAACCCTTCGATCTCCCCAAACAGCTCACCACTCATCAGCCATCTGTTCGACGCTTCCATGTCGACATGAGGCTGGCTGAGTTCGTGATGATGTCTGCCATGGAGTTCCTTACGAGCCCATGATTCACGCAGCTGCTGAGTGTGGGTGTCAGGGGTGGTGAGTGTTGGAGAAGAGTTTTCGAGGTTCAGGGGTGTGAGATGTGTGTCAGCCTTGACAATGGCTGAGTGAAGTGAGGAGTCTTCTGCTCTTTGGTGGAAATGTTCCCTAAGTGTATGTACTTGTTTTTCGTGTAGGGTGATGAGGTTGATGAGTCCTCGGCCTCCCTCCTTGCGGGGAAGAGTCATCCTTTCCGTAGCGGACTTGGGGTGGTGCATGTTGTGTTTCGTGAATGTAGTGCGTGTTGCGCGTTGTAGTGCTTCGAGTTCGGTGTTTGTCCATGGAATTATGCCGAACGAATATGTTAGTGTGGGAACGGCAAAAGTGTTGATAGCTTTAATTTTATTTCTGGCGTTGAGTTGTGTTTTGAGGATTTTGTGAACTCGAGCAAGGTATATGTTCTTCAGTGCATTTTTGATGTTTGCGTTGTCAATGACGCGCGCTTGCTGGAAGCCCAGGTACTTGTAGGTCTCTCCCTCTTCCATGGATTGGATGGCCAAACCATGGTCCAGTTCAAAACCCTCCAAATTCGAAGTCTTCCCACGTATTATGTGTAACTTGCGGCATTTGTCAATTCCAAATTCCATCCCAATGTCTTTGGTGAACTGTGTGGTGGCTTGTAGTAAATTCATAAGTTGTGCATTGTTTGTGGCATAGAGTTTAATGTCATCCATGTAGAGTAAGTGTGTGATTTTATATGGTGTCACAGTGCCTGTGGTAAGCCTATAACCGTGTTTTGTGTTATCTAGTATATGGCTCAGTGGATTCAAGGCGAGGCAGAACCAAAGAGGACTCAAGGAGTCTCCCTGGAAAATACCTCTTCTTATGGGAATGGGATCTGTAGTGATGGAGGTGTTAGAGGTGCGTAGGTGTAATGTTGTGTTCCAACTCTTCATCGTGGCAGCTAAGAATGCCGTGATCTTGGGGTGTATTTTGTAGATATGAAGAGTGTGTAGGAGCCAGGAATGAGGGACAGAATCAAATGCCTTCTTGTAATCGATGTATGCGATATGTAAGCTCCTATTCTTCGCGCGTGCCTGGCGCAGGATTACAGAGTCAATAAGTAGTTGCTCCTTACAACCCTGGGAATTCCTGCGACAGCCCTTCTGCTGTTCGGAAAGAATGTTATATGTCTCGATGTGTGTGTAGATCTTGTCTGCGAGGCAGGAGGTGAGAAGTTTGTAAAGTGTGGGGAGGCAAGTGATTGGGCGGTAGTTTGCAGGTTGCGCTGTTTCAGTGTTCTTGCTCTGTAGGTATGTGACACCCTGTGTGAGGAAACGAGGCATATGTTCTGGGTGTTGGATTATGTCAGTGAGTGTAAGCGCTAGTTTTCCATGCAGGGACGTGAACCTCTTGATCCAGAAGTTCTGGACTCCGTCTGCACCAGGAGCCTTCCAGTTGTGTGCATGTTTTAGTGCTGTCTGTATGTCTGCGAGAGTAATCTCATGGAAGGACATGCAGGGTAAGTGTTCAGTGAGTTGCTGTTCCTCTGTTATCCATGGTGCTTTATCATTGTGGGGGATAGGGTTTGACCACAGAGACGACCAGTATTCATGTAAAGCCTCGCTGTTGGGAGTGTTTGTGTTAGTTGCAGTAGAGGAAGATGTAAGGGATCTGTAGAATTTTTTCTCATTGTATTGGAAAGTGTTGTTCTGTTGTTTGCGCAGAGTGCACTGTTTGTATCTCTGTAATCTTTTTGCAAGTGCACTGAGTTTTTGTTTTAGTGTGTCGAGATGTTCCTGAACCTGGGTATGATGATTTGAATGTGAAGGGCGAGTATTTATGTATTTGAATATCTTTCTAACCTGGGACATAAGTTTCTTTGTTTTGTTTCCTGCACAGTATTGTGTGAGCCTGGCTATCTCTCCTCTAAGGTCGCTGATGCGGCCCTCAAGGCGACGTCTCCAAGGGGGGATGTATTCTTGTGTCCGGGCAGTGGGAGGTATTTTGTGTTGTTTGATTCCAAGTGCCCGAATGGTTCCCTGTGCAGCACAGTAGAGTGTTGTATGTATGTCTTCTAATGTTTGGATGTTGTCAAGGTGTTGTGGGATAGTGTGTGTGTTGAGATGGTATATGACTGTGGCGAGTTGTTTTGATGTGTGTACTTTGGGGAGTGGCGGCCTGAGTGTAGGGTCTGTGCCTGTGTATTGTGCAAGTGCAGTGTAGAAATGATCATGAGCTGCACGTAATATTTCATTAGTTATATTGTTGGGGCATGTGTACTGAGGGGTAGAGATTGTTTCTGTGTTTTCCATAATGGTGTCTTCTGTTGGGGTGTGGTTTGGTGTCCTGTGGTTGGAT